>JAGXCT010036161.1:70436-93922 GCA_022495035.1 Philopotamus ludificatus | reverse complement strand
TTTTTGTATGGAATCTCGCCGTCGAAGAAAGGTTTAAGACACCTCACTATTTGTTGGCGAACTGCCGCTTTGTCTTCGATCGATATATCTCTTTCTACATTGAAAATCTTGTACATAGTTTATGTGTTCATAATCACATTGAATGAAAAAAATAGTGTAAAAAATGATCCGAATTACGGAACCGTGCAAAGAGAGAATCAGGTTTATTTAAAAAATAAATATTGTGTGTACGTTGTATTTATGTACGTGTGATTATGATTAGAACGGAACATATTTTATTTATTTCTTCCGGTTTTATTTGTTATACATTCAAAGTTTAATGATATATTATAGACATATATAGAATATAGTCATTTTTCCGTGTTGTATTTAATTTAAAAAAAAAAATGTCGTCCACGTCATTCGGAATGAGTAACGATTTCCCCCCAAAAGTTTCACGGTCGACCGACAAACTTGGGTAAAAATTGTTAAAGCACCAGATAAATGGCAATTTGTCACGCTCCGTGTTAACTGTCATGTTTGACAATCAATTGGGGAAGATCGATTCTCGTTAATTATGGACGTCGCAGAGGCGTTTATTGATTCTGCCACTTCGTTAGCGATCGCCGATACCGGAGCATGATCGATCGCACGGCATTATATGCCGAAATTATTATCGTCCGTTCTCATTGAATAATCCTGCTGTTGTTTGGCGGATTTTCGAAGCGTTAAACTCATCCGTAACGTTAAAACATCTGTATAATATTGGCAATAAATTATTTTTCCTTTTTCTAAATATAAGTGGTAACGATCCGTTAACGCTCTCGTTAATGGTTGCTTACCCATTTGTGCGGATCTTCGAGTACCACTCTTCAAAATTAATATACAAGGAATCCATCAATCTTTCCATCTTCACAGTGTTATTTCCGAATCTTAAGACCACGAGACGCTTCAACATCGATGTTAATAATCCCATCAACTACTTAATTATGTTAAATTATACATTTTATATGATGCTGGGAAAACTTGGCGTATGAAATGAGTAAATTCGTTTTTGGGTTAAGCCAGAATTAAGCCGCCATATAAAAAGCTTAATGAGAGGAGCAATATTTTGCGCCTCAGTGATATTATATCACGACGAAATCTGCAAGTTTAACGAAAAATTTTTAGAGCATCTCTGCTAATTTTTTTTTTATAAATGTATCATGATTTTAATACAATTCGCTTGATTGATTGTCGCAGATGGTGCCATTATTAAAAAATATCTTTCGCTTTGCAATTTTGTCACGTTCATCTCTTCCCGGTATTTTTTTAATAATTAAATCTCTTTATTGGGGACAATGTGACGGTAATTTTTCTTTTAAATGATTTATATTTTATAGTTTATTGTCTTCAATTTTCAAGAGACAGGGGTCAACTCGTATTAACTCGCAGACTATATACATATGTATATCTTTCTTGCAGAATTTGTGGAATTTCATTAACAAGGACATGTGTACCAAGAGCGATACTCCCTATTTTTTCCCCCACGCTTAGAATATCATCTCCTCCCCAGGGGAAACATCCTCGCAAGATTATTAACTGAGAGACTTTTTGGTAACGGCACACATATAGCAAACGTGACAGAAGCAATGCGTATATGTGAGAGTTTCTTTAACGATTTTAATATATCGTAATGTTATATACGATAAACATGCAAAGGCGTATTTTTCTCATTTTTTCCAATAATTCAATATCAGTAGGCGGTCGTTAGCCATGGAACTAATTCAATTATTATTTCCATGTTATATTTTCGCCATTTTTAAGCACTCGATCGATACCGCAAATTTTCCATGGGCTTTAATGGTAGCAAAAGTACCCTTAACAATCAAGTGTTCTCTGAATTTCCTGACTTATTCTTTATATTCGTTCTTGACATTTTTTCAAGATATATACGTATTATCCATTATTTGGATTATATTTTATTTTGGTATTATAACATAATCCTTTTAAAATATATAATTTGATAATTGATATATTGAATGTATAGATAATTGATATATTGATTAATTGGCTAAATTAATTGCAATTTGTAATACTATTATCCAATTAATCTCAATAGATATTTCCTGTTGGGTAATTGTGTCTTATGTATTATATACATACGTTTTCTATATAATTTGGAAAATTATATACAAAAAAACGTCTATACAAACAATTTTCTTTATACGGCTCCCTCGACTGTTTCTCCTTGACGTGCCAGGGGCAAAGTCAATTTTTTGCCACTCTCCTCTCGGAAAATCTATTGTTTTTCACTTTTTTTTCGCAACGAGTTTATGATCGTCGAGGGGTGCATGTTAAGGCCTATAAAGATCTCTGAAGTTCCTCCAACACATATCTGTCATCAGGGTAGTGCCGCAATGGCCGTACAAGGATTTCGCATTTTGCCACGAATCATAAATTTCTGACGTTCATGCTTCAAATCTGTATAGTGTTTCTGATTTCTACCGAATTACCTTTCAAGCCTTTGTCTTCTTTATTACAGAAGTTCTCGATATATTTATTTTATTTACCATTCAATGGATAACGTAGTGTAATCTTTGGATAGTGCACAGTTCAAGGTTTATTTTCAATTAAAGGAAAGCGATAGCCTCTGTATCGAATCTGCTTCCTCTTAGTAAAGTCGTTTGTCACAGTCGTCCATAACTCACTCGGGCAGAATGCATTATTCATATCGGACGATTTTCTCCTGTTTTCTTCGGAAAACTTTATGCAAACAACTCGCTGCGGAACAGTTTCGTTTTCGCAATTTATCACTGAACATTTACAATTTTTTTCGATACGGAAATTATGCGAGAAAACCTTATTTATATATGAATTCAGTATTGGTATTTTAGAGAACCATTGAAAATGTTTTCGAGTCCCGGCATTAAATATATGAAGTGGTTTTGAAATGACGTCTCGGCGGTAGACAATAAAAGTGATGGCAAACGTTTCCGAGGATAGTGTCGCCGGGGCATTAATTAACCGACGCTGGCAAAGAGCCGACGCCGTTTAGCTCGGGCGTCGACAGGTTTAATCAGGAGACTCCGTGAATACGCCGGTTTCTAATCAAGCGCGTCGCGCTGATGTAGGCCGCGGGGCTACAGCGCGCAATTAGTAGGGCTCCGCCCTGTGCCTGGCCTCTAGAGCTGCAGGCTACACTCTCGACCCAATACACCCCTAACTAACTCAGGGTACAAACCCTCGTTAGACGGGTCAGCCGTTGACTGAGAAAATTTAGAACCTATGTCCTCTCAATCGAGTGAGTGAATTTTTTTAATGTTTTCTACGACATATGTATTTCTGTGTCATTTTTATTAACCACTGAAACCCCAATGTCTCACTGGTGAGTCGTATTTGTACTAAATCGCATATGCTGGCGTTTAAGTATTATAGTTAAGGCTATATCATCTTTGCTTTTGTCAATAGAAGAGTTAGCGTATACAGTAGATTCCGCTTAATTGAGACGCCGGGACCGCTTATTTTAATCAAATCCCAAAAAAACAGAAAATAAATAAAAGACTAATCTAAATTTAATTCGGTTATATGCAGTGGCGACTCGTATTTTAAAGTAGTATGTAATGTTTAACCAGAAACTGTAAATTCTGATTATTTATTTATTTTTATAATAAAATAGAATAAAATAATAACGCAACACAAATAATCACAGGTCGCAACTCAGTAGCTTGTGAAATAACTTAATTACCATGCGACACATGCGACATGTCTAAAATCATATAGACGCATTTAGGCAAACGTTAACCCTTTTGCTGCCGTTAGCAATCCAGAATATACGCCAGTCATAAACTATACAGATGCCAATATTATTTCAAACAATATATCATCGAAGGCTATTTATTTTCTCTACAACAACAAACATCAAATAGTATCATAATATATTTTTGTTTAATTGAATATTGATATACTTATTTAATGTTAATACCGTAACCTTTGCTCCAAAATATGATGTTTGCTACAAGTAACCGCAACCTATCAAAACTTAAATATTATATGAACATAATATGTATATTAAGTAAGCGCTCTTATTTTAAATGCAAACTTCAGAAGTAATTTATTCAGTTCTCATCACAGCTGTGTGTTTAGCAGGATTACTAAAGCACGATTGGTACTGGCGTCGCATCGGGCGTACTCTCCTAGTCACTATTGTTTGTTTGCTTGTTTCTAGAAATCAACAAAATTATAGAAACAGAGTTTAAACAATCTGTTTGAAGATAAAATCAATATTGAATTTTGGGGTCAAATCGATTGTCCCTGTTTCCTATGGCGTTTTATTCATTTTTTACATGCAAAGTAAAATAATTAGTTTAGAAACGAATCTCATTAATCACGCAGATATGTCAGGTATACTGTGGGCGAGTTTGTATTTGTGGTAAAGAAAAAAATATCAGATTTGTGATACACTATATGTATATATGCAGATAAAAAAATATTTTTATTGCTTTTCACCTGGCCCTTGGAATATATTTTAGCCCTATGCGAGTGATTGATTGATGTTGTTTAATTTGTTTATTTCGATATAATTATTGAATCCCTTTGCATTCGTTATCCCCTTATATTAATAAGCGTGAATAACAGATTATAAGTACCAGAGTATTGTTTGCCGATTTAATATCAGAACACTGGGATTAAACGTCCGTATGACGAACAGATATTTGCATGCCTAGTTATATGGACAGGCATGTAATTAGTGGAATGCTTTCCAGAACCTCGCCGTGAAAGGATATGGAGGATTGTAGGATTATGAAGAGTTCAAAAGCTTCCCCATTCATTTATAAATGAAAAGCCAAGCTTGTATAATTGAAAAATACAGAGCGATGGAAAAACAAGTTTAATTAATCCCAGATCTGACAACATTTAAAATACAAAAATTATGTTGCATTTATAATTTAAAAATCAAAAATAATTTACAAAAGACCAATTATCATCTCTTTTTCGTGATGACTCAAATTTCGTGGTACCAATACGTATCCACGTGCGTGTTTATCTAACACCAAAAAAAGGCAAATATCCCCTAGCACAGTGATATCCAACACTAGGCCGCGGACCGCATGCGGCTTGGCTGAAGTTTTTACACCCCAATTAAAGTTCGAATCTACCTATGTAGCTTACACTTTGTTATACATTATTAAAAAAAATCTTAATGCCATCACCACCATGTTTTTTCATATCTCTTTTACATATTATTATAAAACACAATTTCTATCATTATAAGAAACTCTTTCCCATCTTCCGTTTAGTTTTTAAATTCCTTTTTTGATAGTTTTGAATCAAAATACTCGTTCAAGTTGTTTTCGACTTGAACTGGAACCAGAAGAAAAAGGTCTAGGGAATATGAAGGATGTGGCAGAACCAGTTATTCTTAATTTATTTACTGACCGATGAATTGCAAATGTGACTGTAAAGGGGACCTTGGAGATTTGAGCCTTTGCGATAATTCCTCATTGGTTAATCTAGGATCGGACTCAACCCAGGATCTTAATATTTCATCATCAAATTTAGAAGGTCGTCCAGATTCAGGTGCATCTTTTAGATTTCTATTTCCTTATTTGAACCATTGAAACTAAAATTTGCATCGTCAGCAGTTTGCGTACTGTCAGCACTTTTACAAATTATATTATAAATTTATTTAATAGATTTAGTGGCTTTGCTGATATTCAAACCCTGATCGAAAAAAATTAGCATACAAAGTGTAAAGTGTTCTTTGTTTATTTTTAACATGCATATTATTTTGATAATGTAAGTTAACCGCGACTGAGCTAAGTTAGTACTCGAATAGATGTCCGACGAAAACTATGAATTCATAAAATTCTTTACGACCAGGGGGTATATAAATGGAAGAGACCTCCGCATGTTTTATAAACATATTTATGCAGGTTTGTTTCACACGTTAGAATTAAATAATTTAATGCCATCTAACCTTCGTCGAATAAATAATCATAAACATATTCAATCTAACTGAAATTATATATAAAATTATTCAGTGTCGTGGTTTAACACTAAGGGAATGATAAGTGTCGGAGACACTTTCCCCCCTGCATCTTTAGAATCTTTATCGAATCATTATAAGGGTGAATGGCGCTCTGGAATCCCATGAAGTTAACCATTTTATTGCGATACAATTTTATACATTACATTTAATTAAAAAATCATGCAAATTTGTTTGTGAGGCCACCAGACGATTTTAGATAGACATCTCTCTCCTAGGGACTACTATTACAAAACTGGATCAATAATTAAATCATTCATTTGACACGCGAGGGAATCGTAACGAACCTGTTCCATTGCTAACCGTTTCATGAATACAACCAATTACGAAAAAATAAATGAACCTGTTAACAGTTAACAGTTTCGCTCAATTTGAAATTGTTATGTCGATTTTCTAGATGCACGCATCGATTTTAATATTAGGGGCTGGTTAAAAGTATTACTTATACATTCAAGGAGCTGGGAGGCTTTTTCTTTCTGCTCGCAAAATATACGGCATAATTTATAAGTGAGTATATCCTGTCGTCACGTGCGACAATCCATCAACATTTTTCTCCTCATGCATACGAAATCTAGTACTTTAGATAAAAAAAGTTTATCTCGCGTGTCTACATGTGTATGTACATATTTTTACACTTGCATGCGATTGCTGAACCCATCTATTAATATTTGCATATAATAAATTTAAGATACTTATTCGCTTTCATATCTAATTAGATATAAATCGTGCCCCGTTATATTCTCAATATTCAACAGATTATAGAAAAATGGTGTCCGGTCATTTCCGATCACATTTACTAAATGGAGTGTAAACTGTCTGTCGACATATTTGCATTTCTCCTGTGGAGACATCGATCAAGTTGTCTGTCAGTTTGGGTTCGCAGTAGAATTTGAGCGCCTCGTTAGCTAAAAAGTTGCAGGAACAAGCCAGACGTATTTGTCTTCTCTTATCCTCGATCTCGCATCTGAACTTTGACACAAACTATTTCGTCTCTCTCCCTTTGCTGTTCAAATACATACGAATGCCGCCATTTAACTACAGTCAAATATATTTAATGCGAAATACGTCCTAAAGAAAACCGCGTATTTAAGCATTGACACAAAAACGATTCAACATACTATGAAACATAAGGATGCGATTATATAATTTAATGATATATAATAAAATAAATGTATTAAAATATAGATAAAACAAAAATATTTCAATAAAAGAAATTGATTCAAAATTTAATTTTGGTTTATTGAAAATCTTATTTAATAATTTTATAGAATATTTGGATGAATTCCAAAATTCTATGAAAACACTTTTCGTTATATATAGTAATATATAGAGATGTTTTTCAAATGTTATTTATCTAACGATACATTTGAACTTAAAGTTACATAGCACGTGCCATGACTTGTAGGAAACGAACAATTGTTTGTGATAATGTAAGTCAACTTCGACTGAGCTGTTAGTACTTGGATAGGTGAACTTTCCGGCGAAATCTATAAATTCTAGGTATTCTTTATAACACTGACTCATTACCCCCTCGACTTTAAAATCTTTATAGCATGGGTGATTGGCGCTTTGGAATTTTTCCATCATGCTATTCATCCATCATCGAATAAATAAATATCTTAGCCCTACCCTATCATCCTCCATCTTGATTGGTCTAAGGCAATTCAATGCTAGTTGATGAGGAACCAACTGGTAATATTCATATCTTACATTAATCACTCTGTTGACGATTTTCTGCAAGGTTCCTGAATATTATCAGTCTTGATTTTCTTTAGCGAATCACCCCTCAAGATGTATTATAAACAGTACGATTGACCTAGAGATAAAGACAAAGCTAATTTAAACTTTCCACTCTGTGGGCCAGACGTATTGGCCCAAAAGATTTTTTAACAAAAACAATTGAACCTCGTTAATTTTTTTATAAAAAATTGTCTTTTATTTAAATATAATATTAGATCAAATCCTATAGATGTTTCTTATTCATTTTACCTATGCAAATATTTTTTTTATTTATTCGTAAAGTACGTAGATTCGACCAAAAATATACACAGTGGATAAAGTTAACTATGGTTTTTTGCATACGAACGTCTATCTAAAGACTTTGGTGTCCCCGTTTAACAAGTCGAGGTAAAGTGTTTCTTCTGTAACACTTCTTCGGAATGAGAATGTATATTAATGCGTTAAAGTAATAAATTCGAAAATATTTTACTATATATCTAGTTAGTGATTAAACCAGCCAATTGTGACCCGCGGGCCACCAATTTAAGATTATGTGTTGCTCTTTCGAGGTTTCCAACTTTCTATATATGTTACATTTTGTCATTGATAAAATAAAAAAATATCCGTGCACGTTTATTATAATAATTTGTACCCCAAGTTTTTGATTTTTCTCGAATAACTCTTTTAACATAAATCCTACATGTCACAAACATTTTGTATTTGTCTAAAAGTTTTTTATACTAAAAGATTAAATATTATAAATAATCATTGACCTTTATTTTCCGCAATTCCGAAACGAATAAAAAACAACACTATTAGCTTCTGTTGGTACAGGCGTGATATTTTTTCTCGCTCGCATCCGGTACGATGCGCCAAGTACGAGTGAAACAAACTAGTTAAGACGTGCCGCGAGAGTTTGGCGGTCGTGGTAATAAGCAACGGGACATCGCCGAGTGTGCGTGTCATTTACATGTCATATTGATTAGTTAAAAAATTCAAAATACAGACCACATTATGAAGCATATGATGATTAACTATTTTTATTCTTCGAATAATCCATCTTTTTTAAATGTCAAGATATTAATGAAGTATTCATCAATATCTTGACTTGAAATGCTTGGGTTCCATAATAGACCCCCTTCAGACGACTCGGTTAATGAAAGTGGTAATGATATATCTGAATTTTACGATGAACAATGGCTTCTAGATTTTTGTTTTTTTAACAGATACAGTTTTTTCACGTCAAATGCACCTTTCTTCAAATCAAATGCACCTTTTTATAAATCAAAAGCACCTTTTTATAAATCAAATGCACCTTTTTATAAATCAAAAGCACCTTTTTATAAATCAAATGCACCTTTTTATAAATCAAAAGCACCTTGAATAAAATTGAATAAATTGCACCTTGAATAAATTGACCGCGAATAAAAAGTGTTTTGTGCAACGCGGGCGAGGTTGATATCAATTTTATCCCTCCCCCCGCCTACCCTCCTTCGCCCGGCGGCTCCATCATAGCCGCGGGCAAGCCAGCGACCAGATAAGTCAATCCAAACAATTACCCACAATAAACGGTTTTATGCATCCCCCAATTTATATCGTTATTTTACTTGTATCGTGTTAATTACTTTTTTAGATACTTCGATCGCCTTCTCAAACCGATCGAAGACAAAGCGACAGCTCGCCAACAAAATAGTGAGGGTGTCTTAAACTCTTCTTCGACGGCGATCCCATACTAAAATCTTAAACTATCCAATATTAACCGCCAGTGGCCACTCTAAGGGCCACCACCTATAACTTTCCAACGAACTACACAGGGATTCAGAATATCTATTTATCACCTCCTAACCCCTACCGGAAATGAAAAACAACTATCTACCATACCACTAAAATTGATGGTCAGCTTCTCATTACATTTTTTATATTACAGTCAACATAACAACCCTGCATAGTGTTGACTAGATGCCCAATTGAACTATGATTAATACCCAACAAAAACAGTGCAAAAATATGTACTTGTTGGTGTACACATATCCTTGTGTGCATAAATAAATCTGGCCTCTAGCGGATTTCTCACCACAGAGCCAGTATACCCTTGGAAGGAAAACCCTAATCTGTTGACCAACAATCGGTCTAGTCTCGTTACTTTCGCTCCTCTTCCTTCTATCTAGGGGACCCCTCTCTGAGGAGGTCTTTCCCATGATGAAAGGATTGCTATTGCGCGACAGGGCTAATAATCACTTACGACCGGCTACTTGAGACTCGTTTTGAGCAGATGTGCATATGTATGCCTGTGTATATCTATATAGGTGTGTGTGTGTCGCTCGTTACCGTCACTTGTGACTCGTTATAAGCAGATAACGCCTAGAGAAGAGAACAAACGAATACCGAGGCAAACCTCCTACTTGCCTGGACACAGTTGAGAGGGTAAATCCGATACCAACATGGTAGAAAATGCACGCTCAATGCCAGCAATAAAAAAGAGAGGGAAAACTCTTCACAAAACTCTCCGCATACCAAAACGGATCGGATCACCGCGGTAAGGACACAAAAGGGGAGCCCTAATGTCACATGTGAAACTCGGGTTCCTTGGCCTCGACTGCCATTCGAGAGTCCGTTAAGGCCCATTCCTCAGCAAGTGAGAGCCTTGTGGCTGGCAAATGATGATATATATATATATATATATATATATATTATAGCAAATTACAATGTCATTTTATTATTAATTTATAAAATATTTATATGGCCATCTAATGATTTCAGTCAGATGTCCCTGGATTATTCTTTGCGATAATAATTTGACTCATTATTATCCCGTTTGTTATGTTCAGATATACTATGTAGTAACACAAAAATATCACTGAATGTTTGAGAAATCTAAAAATTGCTTTCTTTTGTTGAGTATATATGTATTGTTCTCCGACGTTTAAAGTTATACCAGTAATATTAATATAATTTTCGCTTGAGGCAATCTACACAATTCGTCAACATGATGTTGGCCAAATATAATATATAATTTTTTTCCTAATAATATTATGCCTAACGATTTCACCCGACGACATCGACGTAAATAATACTTAATTTAATATTTTTATAATTGAACATTTTAAAATAGACGTTTGAGCAAACTACGGTCAATGAGATTATTGGCGTTTTATCGATTCTCGCGCATTGTTATTTCACGAATGAGTCACGCCACCCTTAATTAATATCGACCGAGCCCTTATGGCACGCCATGGGTTTTCCTGATGCGTCAGTAAATCGATTAAGGCGTCTTAACCCTCGCAAGTTGTTTATAAAAACGTGCCAAAAGTTTCAGCAGGTGAACAACAATACATCGCGTGCAACAACTGTCGCGACAGTCGGGTGGGATCGCAGACGCATTTTGTACCAGGCGGTGCTGCCAACGGGGGTCAACGAATTTGAGGGGCGCACTCAAAAATAATTGACTTTTCAGCTTCAACGGAAACCATAAACGTGACATACTGCGATGTTATACATCGCACTTGTCTCCGAATAATGGGGTTATTGCGAAAGCGGATCACGCAACGATTAGTTGGCGTTTATTGGATTTATTATTGCAATTCTATAAAATCGATTGGACAAAAAGAAATGTTTTGATGAGCGAAAGAATTCGCCTATATAGCGTAAATGTCTACGTGAATTCTGCGGAAGAATTTTGCTCACCTACGATCGGAATTCGTGTAAGGGACAGGATCGTAAGATCAAACAAGGACATTCCGCCAATGTTACTGAATGTAATGCCTTTGTGGTTCGTTTTCCGCTTTTTTTTCGATGGAATTATTATTTGATTCTGGCTTTTGCGCGCTTTTTACGTGTGTTCGCACATTATTAATACGACGGAACATTATTTGCATACAACAAAATATTATTATCTCTAAATAATATATGTACTTAAAAATACGTATGCTTTATAAAATAGTATTATTTTAATTTGATCATTTATTGTATGCATGTCTATTCTTTCGTGCCTTTTTATTGCGCTTCCTGTTTCGTTTAATTGAACACCTGGTGATATATACATCCAACTCTTTATCCTCTATTTCAAACCATAATGTCACTATTGAACCAGAAACAGTGAATCCAAAATCAACACTATTATAAAAGTGGTACTCGACGAAAATGTCATATTTTTATTATAATTATTACTATATAAATTATTAATTATATATTCTCGCTCGGTAGCTACAATTTGGTTTCATCTTTCTATCTTTTCATTTGAAAGAAATATATATACATCAAAATCCGTTTTCACTTCTTGCATTGATCTAAATATATGTTAATTCGGTGGAACAAAATCGAATGATTATGATGGATGAACAATTACATTCCATTAATTTATCAACAATTATTATAGTTTTAGTTGTATAAGGTGTCATTTTGTCGTGTTAATTAAATTTATTTTCTCTATTGAATATTCTGGGTCTGATTTTCCGTGAATTGCTTATTTTAACTTAGCCGTAGCAAGTTTTTGATTAATACTAATTAATACAAACCCTACATGTCACAAACTTTTTGTATTTGTCTAAAAAAATCTCTATAAATTGATCTCTCTATTGAACTTAAATTAAACCCCCTATTCCGGAATGTTTTTATACAATTGCGGTATCCACACACCCTTTTGATGAATCTTTTAAAATATTTTTGCACTCTAGACCAATAGTATTCGTTTGTATCTGCTGATTTGGGCGAATTTGCTTCAAATCCGTAACACCTTATTATCCACTTTTACTACGAGGTTTATTTTTTAAGTCAAAATATCGAATTGTTTGAACGTTCTTGACACTGCCAAATAGTCGATAAGTCTCTGTAAATATTAGATTTATTGTCGCAGTCGTTGCATTCATTTTTTGATGAAACTCGTATAACATGCAATTTCGTAAAAATTGCTTATCCGGCAGGAATCCTTCCATTTGAAATAGGATGTAAAAAATAAGTTGTGCTTTAGATTCTCAGCAACCAATATCAAATGAAATACGTATAAATAGATCTACAACCAAAACACAACTGATCATTAAAAAGCACGTCAATTTCGTCCGGTTATACTTTTTATTTTTTTATTATTTTTTCCAAATTTCCAATTCGAACGTATGCATGTTTCATAATCGCGATATGATGTTCCATCATCATAAATCGACCAGCCACCACAAAAAGTTAGTCCAGGGAGTAAGTAACCCACATCTCAAGTTTTTCGTTACTCTCCCACACTGTCTGCTCCTTCGCGATATTCTTAGCATAAATTTTAGCAAAAGTTTGCCTTTCTACTACACTTTAAATTCCCATCTTTAAGTGGTCCATAGAAATACATTTGCTTTGAAAGTTTCTCGCGAAGAGAATGCTTTTGGCACACTTTGTGCACAAATTCCTGTCGACTAAACCAAACATTAACACCGGGATATATTGATCGGCTACGATAAGCCATGTGAGTTCATACGTCGCCTAGTAATAAATTTGAGGTCACAATGAGTCTAATGCGCTCGATACGAGTCCTTCATTTCGTCCTAATTTAATCAGATTGACATTGAAGTGGCTCAGCAAACCGCAACCGCAAAACTTGACCTATCGAAGTTCAGGGTGAACTTTATCGCCGGTTGCATATGTACTGTTCAAACTGCAGAATAACTTGTCAGAGCACTATCCCACACAAATAACTAATCGAAAATCCTTCTAAAACACATATATATTTTAATATTAAATTTAAATAATTTTTTGCGAGTCTAAAAGGAATCGCACAGGAAATCAGATTTTTTTCCATCACTGAATTAGATATGAATTTTCCTTTAAAAACAGTTGTAACCAGTTGTAGCCGTTTCAGCGGCCTCATCAAGTATTCTCTCCTTCTCCTCACACCCTCATTATAATCTCATTTGTTTTCAGCCCCTCTCGGAAAAAAAAGTTGAAACATCCTGACCGCAATTCGGACCAATGTTCTGTTCTATATTCCCTAATGAAGGCGAAAACATTGTTTCGACCAATTCATGGCCAAATTCAAACCGAATCGCTGTCACATTTCAGTTTTTTAACACATTAACCGCCATTACGAAGCGTGACAATAAATAATGCGGTCCCATTAGCCGACGCTTAAAGTCTTAATGTAATATTACGCGCATTTTTTTTTAATATTGAATCGTAGCCGGCTGGGCAAACAAACCCTTATGGAAGGGAGGAATGTTAAATACGCTTCAAATAATATTTATTGGTAATTTTTTCATACAAATTTCACGTCTGGTAGGTGTAAGCTCCTTCTGTCCCATATATTTAAATATCTAATTAACCCTGTCAGAATGGCGCCGCGGGTGTTCCGATTGTTTGAAGTAAGATTTGCACCAACCGCCACCATTATGCTCGCAAGAACATTGCTCCAGGAACGTTGGCTCCATGATACCGCATTTCCTGGTTCTGTTTTGGAATAAATAGATCACTGTGGGCTCTTGTTCGGGGCGGGCCGACCAGAACTGTTAGCCGGGTAATTATCAAGATAAATGCGTCTTCATAAATAATCAAGTTACCGACGACGGGAGGTATCTTCGACTAATTGATCATCAAGAAATTGGATAAAATATACGCGTTAATATATCTAAGCCGATTCAAAATTATTCTAAAAACTTTACAAACTATAAATCAAGTTGTACAGTTAACGATGGCTAAATCTTTTGTTCCCAAATTATGATCATGTTAGAACGATACCATGTAAAATAAATGAAGGATTGATTGCATATTTTAATGTTACAGCAGTTAATAATGATTTATTTTAAAACGTTAATAGTAAGTTAAATTACTGAGTGATAAAAACCCATTCGGTAGGAGATGTTGCTAAATTTAGTTTAATAATTTAAATATCTTATTGTTATGAAGTTTTCATTATTATTTATAAAAAAATATGAATTATTGCACATTTTTTGTACATATTAATACACCAAATTCCAGCTCTCGAGAAATATATATTGCACTATCATAAATGTATCCGTGTAAGCAACTTATGCAAAATAGAAATGGGGGTTTTGACATTCCTAAGTTGGATTTATTGTCGTTTCGTTACACGTAAGCCGCTTTCAGCTGAAAAATATGAACATTATACTTGTATATTGTTTCGAGATAATGCTTTAAACTCGTGCCATACATACGCACTCGACTCTTTGTGTTTATGTCGAAAAGCTGTGAAATTACCGAATAATAAGACTAAACTAAGAATTTTATTCGCCGTTTCATATTTTAATATATTTTTCTTATATTTTCAGTTTTACGCCCTGTTGGAGCGAAGTAAAAGCATGAACTCAACGCTTCAATACAGACACTTGACTGTCTTCGCGCCAACGAACGAAGCCTTCCAGAGATACACCGGTCCTACTGACGAGGCCCTTATGCTCTACCACATAGGTAAATATCCAAGCGAACGAGTGAGTCATTACATCCGAAATGCCTACATCATTCAAAAATGAATCAATGCAACTCGGCAATCGTTAATGTGAATAAATGAAAGTTTGGTCTACGCCCTCCGGATATTGGCAATATTACCGACGAGGAAATCGGTTAATTTGTTTCGGGGGTAAGGGACAAATCGCATTACGGGGGCTAACCACCGGAAGCCATACACTCTAGTGATGCATGGAAACTCAATACTGCTCCCTACATTACGTCGGCAGAAAACGGCACGTGTTGTCCAATATCTAATTATAATTACTCTAGACACATATCTTTTCTTTAATTTTCATTATTTTAAACCTGATTCTTTTTTTCAGCGACCGTTGCGGTCACACTCGAAGCGCTGGGCCGATCTGTGAGTTCAGAACTTGACGGCAATCCGCCCCTTTGGGTGAACAGACGCAAATCAATTCATCACGATGATATTTACATTAACACGGCTAAAGTTTTAGTCAGTAGATCTAACTTTGTGTCCGTCAATCCGAATAATAAAAAACAGGTGAATTTACTTAATGAACCTTTAAAAAATA
This sequence comes from Philopotamus ludificatus, assembly GCA_022495035.1. Classification (NCBI taxonomy): domain Eukaryota; kingdom Metazoa; phylum Arthropoda; class Insecta; order Trichoptera; family Philopotamidae; genus Philopotamus; species Philopotamus ludificatus. The sequence continues at coordinate 78,226 of JAGXCT010036161.1, read as the reverse complement.
TATAATAAATCGATAATTATTTATGATGAAAATATTTTAGGTGTTGCATGTGATAGACGACGTTTTAGTTCCTGTGACGCCGTCGGCTTCATCTCCTCCTGGCACCATTTTTAATCCTGATGCATCAACATTTTTGTTTCATTCTGAAAATTTCGATAATCAACAGCACAGAGTCAGGTAGTTTGCTTTAATATTAAAGATATTTAAATCGATATAGTGGGTCCGGGTCGCTGATCTGGCACTTTTTAGACCCGGGTCTCCCTCTCGGCACTTTCCTGTACATAATTTTACAATCTTGTATATAATTTGCAGCCCTTATTGCGACATATACATGTTATGAAAAATAAAAAAAAATAGCTGAAAATGGCATAAAAATATGAAATTTTAATCGACTCGGCTATCAATTAATTAGGGAATACGAAAAGAAAACCATTATTTGTTTAATTAAATAAAAATAATTGGCATACATCGATCTCGAACATTTTGTCATTTATTTATTTATTTATTATTATTAAAAGATAATGCGTGGTTGGCATTACGGAGTCATCCAATTCTCCATCCACGCATAACAAACCAGTGGCGTAGGGTGTGCTAAATGTGGAAAAAAAATCAGTTTTTTTTAATGAATTTTATTATTATTTATACAATAATTCTATTCTGCGTTTTTGCGACATAAATTTTTCAAGTAATATCAACGGAGAATAAAATACTCTTAAAACTAAAACAGAAGGGCACACTTTACCATAGTTCCATTGAAAAATGTATGTCGCAAAAACGAAGAATAGAATTAATGTATAAATAATATTAAAATTCATTAAAAAAAAACTGTATTTTTTTTAAGTATTGTCATTAATTGCTCTGTTATAAGAAATTATAAAATCTCATACAACAAATCAACAAAATGGCTATACTTTCCATCGAAAATATCAACTTGATTAGCCAAGTGGTTGAGTAGAGTAATAGCTCTGGTTACCGGAGAGTTTCCGAGAGCACCTGTCCTCACATTTGGCGAAAGAAAAAGCACACGCGAACGAGCTCGATGGTAGTGAGATGGCGCCCATAAGGGCAACTCGCACAGTACTAGGGGGTTATGTACTGCGCCAACCAAGAGCTTGAAGAAGTGCTTTGCCAAGTATATTGACCTTCTTTTCTCGAGAGTTACATACCCCAGGTAACCCTGAATCCATCTAATGTAGAGATATCTTAATTTCTCTCTGGATTTTCTCTAGCCTGAGGATATTCGAAGCGTCATATGACGCCCAGACGATTGACCTGATTCAATTAAACTACTGTATCGTATAGCAACCTTATTACTAAGGTGCTATGTATGTAATGAGAATTTCTCAAGACAAAGCCCAACATTCCTGAAGCTCTATTACATACCTCGTATACATGTAAGCCACTTGCCCAAATAAGTCAAATTTAGGATAAAATTGTAAAAATAAAATGTAATTCATCACTCCTATAACGTCGAGATAGGAACCACACTATAGAAGACTAGGCACTTATACAAAATTTGGAGTTAAATTTTTTAAATTCAGCGAGATCAATATATCATTTTTTTTTCGATTCCCCAAGTCGTCCGAAGTCCGGGTCTATCAAAGACCCCAAGCATTTAATGTCAAAATATTGATGAATACTTAATCAATATCTCGACATTTTTTTAAATGGATTATTCTTAGAATAAATTTATTTATTCATGTTATTCTGCATAATTTGGTTGATATTTTATTTGAACTAATCAATATGACGCATAAATGACAACGCTCTCGGCGATGTCTCGCCGCAGACTGAGTTAACGCCGCCGGCTGAGTTCTCGCGCCATATGTTATTAGTACATTTCATCTACATTTGGCACATCGTGCCGGATGCGAGCAAGAAAAAACATCGTGCCCGTGGCAACAGTAGCCAATATTATTTTTTTTACACAATTGTGGTCAATGATTATTGAGAATATTTATTCTTCAAACTCTTTTAGACGAATACAAAAAGTTTGTGACATATAGGATTTATATTAAAAGAGTTATTCTAGATGAATCAAAACCTTGGGGTCCCCACTAGGCCTCATCGACACGGCTAGGTTAAATATATATTTATCCAATCAGACTAATTTATGGCAAATTTCATACTATTAATTATAAAATTTGCTTTTCTATTTTTAAATTGATTACTTATATTGAATGTTATTAAATTTCAGATCTTTTCGACAAAAGGTTAATCAGCTTAAAAAACAAAACATTTTCAGCAACGAAGGAAAACACACATTTTTTGTTCCCGTCGATGAAGGTTTTAAAGTAAGATATAAATATAAATGTAAATTCGGAATACCAGGCGTATGTTGTTTAATTAACCAATATATATTATTTTCCAGCCCCAGCCTCGACCCGATCTAATAGACGCTCGTGTTGTAGACGGTCATGTCATACCGAATATGGTTCTTTTTACTAAAGCGACTCCCGATGATATAGCATATGAAACATTAGCGTTTACCGATAATCTTCAAGTTACCATATCTTTTGCGACTACTGACGATGGAAAAAGTATATTTATATATATTACTAAATATTACACACATACTTATTTATTATAATATTTTTCATAATAACTTGAACATATATTTATATATCATTTTCAGCTTATATTAAATCCAATACGTTATTGGGTGATTCCAAACATGCCACCGGTGTAGTGCTCGCCGATATTGTCAAAGGAAACATTCCTCTTCAAAATGGGGTTATGCATCTTATTCAACGTCCACTTATGGTTGTTGATACGACGGTAACGCAGTTCTTAGAGGTCAGTTCACAAATATTTTGTTATTGCTTAAATAATAATGCATATTTATTCACAGAAAATTATCAATGAATGAATAATGATTTACGTTTTACAACCAATCCTGCAATTGTGTGAATTGAAAAATTTAAAGCATTTGTATAATAAATATGAAATGAGACGACGTGGATGCAATGCTTGTCTAGTATCTAAATGTATTCACTCTGCTTTTTCTGTTGATATGTGCACATACAACGTTCAATAATGGCCGATGAATGAGCATAACATTATTTAAATTACTGTTTTAATCTTCTATTTCCAACGATTATATCATTAGTAAAATATAAATTTGTTATGCTTATTCCGCCATCAACATGAGTTTAGTGATGACCGTATCAGATGCCTGATTTGATTGTATAGATGAAAATCACACGAGTAGTAGCAAAGTTTTTGCACCGCTACCGAATTTTTTCTTTTATTTTTCAACATATAAAAATTATTTACAAACAATTCAATAAACGGTATTTTATTTTTATCCAAGATTTTCATATAATGATTTTTATTATTTAAAATTCATTACTTAAATAATCGCATTCACATTAATATAATATTGTAACATTGATATTAAATTTTCTTCTCGTACACTTATAGCAATGATATTACACATTTCTTTACATTTATGTTATTTGATTTCAAAAAATTGACCAATATTTTTTATGCTTTCAATGTTGGGTGATACAACAACAGTCTTTCAAGGTAAATTACGCTTTTCAATTTGATTTATTTTAAATGCAATAGGTGAATTTGTTGCTGGATTTGTTTTTGCTTTTTGTTTCTGGAATGATAACATAGCTTTTTAACAATACGTGTTACATTTGCATTATATGTATGTGTTTTAACATTTCAAGGCACAAGCATGCAGATATGCACTTAATGACTTTTTGCAACTATCGTTTCATAATATTATTTATAATTTATAAATGTTAATTTGCAAAGAGTCAATAATGCAAATCTGTGTAATTATATTTGTTTTGTGTGTTGTTGGGTTTCATTTTGCAGTGTAATATATTCGCACAAGTATTAACAGCCGAAGAGTTACAAGAGCATGTTTAATATTTTTGCCGACTCTCGATTTACATATTGAAGATATTAAAATAAAACCAAATTTTAACACACTCTATATTTTATCACACGCTATACATAATTTTTTCAATGTTATTGTATTAATTTTAATCAAATAATAATATATTCTAACTTATTCCATATTCATATACTCTGTATATATTATTATTTACTTTAAAATATAGATAACATTTAAATTAATCATATTTTATCATGTAATATTAATATTTATTAATTTAATAATATTTTTTTATAACACATTTCTAAAAACATACCACAAAGAACAAAACCTTATATATACAATCTTCAACTATACTTTGTTTATTATTTTATTTTTCAATCTTACAAACATACTTGAGGTTATTAATTATATACAATATATGTATTATTAATTCGTTTTCAGATTTCTTTAATACTGTTTATAAAAACTGTCAATATAATACAAAAGTTTAATTATTTGGTTTTAAACATTTGGCTATTGTATTTACAAAACGATATAGGTTGATTATAATAAGAAATTATCTATATACAGTAGAACCTCCATCATTATCAATTCCTGTTAGCCCGATGAATATAGAATCAGTTATCTGACAATAAATAACCGAAATTCAATTAAATGAGAGGCCAGGCCGAAAAATTGATAAACGAATAAAAAAAATTGTCCAAATTTTTTTTATTGTTTAGGAATGCTTTGCTGTACATAGAAGCGTTGGTAGTTGGAACCGAGAGCTTAAAAGTTTTATTTAAAAAAATATAAAAAAAATCTAATCGGTAATCCTCATATAATAAATATATTGTAAGTTTTCCTAAAAAACTGTTGAATGAGTACAATGGCCTATTGATCCATTAGCTGAATTAGAGTTGTGTTAAGTGGTAGATATTTGATGTCAAATAAAGTCGTTAGTCGTTAAAACGTCTCTAAATCCACCTTCATCTAAGGCAAATTGTAACTTTTAATTAAGCTTTCACACTTCGAACAATTGCGTGAACATACTTCTGACAAAACCATAAGGTAGTAAGAGTAACCAATGTACAAAAAAACAGTAATAAATACAGAAATATTTCTGTCATAAAAATGTAGCGAATATCGAATTTGATGAATTTATGGGTTGATAAATATAGAAGTTCCACTGTACTATATACTAATTTCACACAAACGATATTAACACTTTACCGATCTCACATTTTCAATCTAAATCATTATATTTTTGGGAAATTTACTTAAATTGTTGCAACTTTATTATTGATTAATGTCTCATTTTTTACAAATTTCGAACCATAAATAAAAGATCATGGTTTTTTTTTGAGCAGCATAGTTGTACGTGTCTGAAAATGCCGCTTTATCGTCCGTGGTTGTTTAAAAAAATAAAAACATTCAAACGTAGAGTGTGCCGCGGTGAAGTGTTAAACATACAATAACTCACCAAATAAACTCAAACTTATGCATAATGATGACATATCAGTATACATTTTTACACCTGCATGTGCATAAAACAATTGGATTTAAATTGAAACTACATACAATCCTCGTATAAATATCACAATAATATATTTAACATACATACTTATACCCTGTAGAGTCGAACATTTAAATATGTGAATTTTTTATGTAAAAAGTATATGGTTTTTCATAAACCTTTGCAATCTCAATTTTCAATACATATATGTATTATTTAGCATCTCACTCAGTATGCATTATTTATATCGAATTATATATTTGGAGTTAATTAAAATAAAATGAGTAAGAAGCATTATTTATAATATCAAATTGACATAGCAACTTTTGTGTTTTATATAATAATATTATTCGTATAAATTACTCTTGATTTTATCAGGTTGTTCGGAAAGTAATTTCGTTTCTTTTTATGAAAATGAAAGACGATTATCTTATATTGAATGAATATTTTATTGAATTATATATTGTCCATTCTGATCCAACACCCCTTGCCATCTTTCTGGCAGTAGTGTAAGTAAATGTTTTACCGTCTAAAAAAAAATTGTAAGAGACCAGAACAAATAATAATCAGAAGGTGCCAGATTTGGAGAATATGGTGGATGTGGCAGTATATCCCATCCAAGCTGTAAAAGCTTTTGGCACGTTAACAAACTTGTATGAAGTCTCGCATTATCTTGGTGGAACGATCGAATTCGATAAATTTAATCTCTCAGCGATCTCACGAGTTATTATTCGCCGGTTTGCATCAATTAATGCTTTATTGTGTCTTCATCAGCTTCAACTGGCCTTCCAGAACGTGGTGTCGAAATATTGCAAACCAGTTTTGACACTGGCATTCTGTCAATACATCTTCTCAAATTTTTTTCTTGCACTTTTACCTTTTCGATAATAAAAAAGTAAAATATGCCGATTATGCTGTTTTTCACGTTCCATATTTGAAAGGGTACCAGCTGCGTAAAATCAATCAAACTTTTGCACAAGCAAGCTTTGCTATATCAGCTATCAAAATATATTATGATTATGCGGCTTAATTGTGAATTTGGCTGTGAAAAAATACAATTAAGTTCTATGTTGGGAAAAAACGAAGTGGCTTTCCGAACAACCCAATAGTTATGATGAAATATATTGCATGATTTTCTTATTGAATTTAATTAGATTTCACATAATTATATTATTCTATTAAATTTATAGTTATTCTTCATAAGAGCAATTTGTTTCTCACAATCTATGATTGTTTTTTTATATAATGCATCCGAAATTACTTACGTATTATATCACCACTCATGACTGTTCACGTCACATTATCACATCACACATGTTTTATAAATATAAAATAGTGGCGGAAGGTAAATTAATTTTATTTATTACATTTGTTAATTTTTTTTGGTATTCCTACCTGTAATTCCGGCCTCACTACCTCGACTGCCATGACGATATTGTGAATTGGATTACCGACCCCTAAACTACCTTTGGTGCATGGTTTTGTACGTGTGTTTTTCTCTTCGGCTGATTCACTTGTAATCATCCCAAATACGCACACAGGGTATTGTGAGTATCAGATCACTTTACTCTGTACAGTTTTGTGATGAAGTTTCTAGTATTATTTTATGATTTATATATTTTTATTTTCGTAATAAATGTTTTAGATTCAGTAATAATGTATTTGCAATTCGTTGTGTAAAGTAAATAGTTTAAAATTACAATGTGATATCATTAATATCGATGCTTTACTAATTAATCGGAGTTATTAATATTAATAATCGATTTATCCCTCTAGCTTTTAACTAATTTGTCACTAATATTCTTTTAATATTGAGATATAGTATATAATTATTAAATTAAAACAGTTATATTGAATATAATCCGACGCTACTGTTGCATTTGATAGGAAAAAGAAGATGGACCTTTATTCAAATTTTACGAGGTCATAATGGATCTGGGTGGAGATTTCATGCAAACGATGACGCGTATGCGTGATATAACATTATTTGCTCCATCAAACGAAGCCTGGAAAGATGCGAATTTGAAAAATATAATTAGGTAAGAACAATCGAATACATTTTTTTATAAATAATATATCTTTTATATATTTTATTTCAATTCGTAGGAATAAGGAAAAACTGCATGAAATTTTAAATCTTCACGTTGTCCGAGAACGACTGCCTCTCGATAAAATTACCCAACATAACATGCATCAGGTAATTTATTTCTTTATTTATTATTCACATGGAATATAATAATAAAAGCTTTTACATGATATTTAATCGCATACTAATATTGCATACTTAGATTTTTATGTGCATCATTTCTAACCATCAATATAAACATCAACAATACATAAATTACTTATGTACTAATCAATTAATTTCCTTGATGCATCACACAGCTTCGTTAAATTATGATTGTAAAAAAATCATTGAATATTAATAATTTTAACATT
>JAGXCT010036161.1:37582-69364 GCA_022495035.1 Philopotamus ludificatus | reverse complement strand
TATTCGGCCAAATGGTTGAGCAAAGTAATAGCTCTGGCTACCGGAGAGTTTTTGATTCCACATCGCCAACTACCCATACAAATGTTTAAAAGATTTTTTAAAGATCAAGGGGGTATAACTTACAATCATCCCCTGGCATGTATCTTGAAGAATTCCTAGAATTCGTATATTTCAAAGTATCCGAGTACTAACTTTGGTTAGTCGCGGTTAACATATATTATCAATACATATTGTATGTTGTTTGCGCTTCTTAAAACATTTTGTAATGAAGATGAAACAATTATGATACTAGATGTTTACATGGAGTAACTCCATCTTGTAACAAAATAAAGCCAGAAACAATTGTTAAATTGTGAAGAAAAATTCTATCAAAAATTGAAAATGAATTTTGGGACTATAATGAGCAAGTGAAATATCTGACATATTAGTACAAGAATTTGGGAATGACTTTAAGTTATGGTTTTAAGCAAAAAATTGTTTGATCTATGGTCTTTAACATTTGGCAAGTAGAAAAATATAAATACCAGAGTGCCTACGTTAGTTCGTGCGTAAGTTCAGAGGTAGAAATCAATGTTAGGCATCAAGATGGCAAGAAACGCTTTTATTTAAATGAAAAACATATTATATTGTCACAGACACTCCTTGAAGATCCGTTTCAGAACTCTATGGTGCTACGTATGCAGTGGTGCACCAATAGTGTCCGGCGCCTGTGTGCAGAAATTTAATTATGACCCTTTCCTTCTACAATAAAAAAATCATTTTATGTAAAAGAATTAGGAAATTTTAATGAATCTCGGTGCACCTAACCTTCTAGTGCCTGTGTGTGCCGCACAATCTGGCCATATGGACGGCGCGCCCCTGTACGTACGATCTGTACTTCTGTGCGGTTGCGAGACATGGATATGTTGCTGGTAGCGAACAATAACCGACTTGAAGCGTTTGAAATATGGTGGTACTGAAGAAGTTTGATGATTCCTTGGATGGAACATGTCAATAATGCAACGGTACTTTAACTTTTTCACAAGGAGCGGGAGCTTCTGGTCACCATAAAAAACCGTAAAATTTTGTACTATGGATACATCATTCGTGGACCAATGTATTTCCTTCTGCACTCCATCACGGAGGGAAATGTGGAAAGTAAACAATGGTTGGGAATAAAGAAGCTGTCATGGCTACGCAACATTTGCAACTGGACCAGATTGAGCGCTCTAGAAATGTTCCAGCCTGTCAAAAATTGACACATGTATGGAGAAAAAACAAAGAACAAATAGATCGCCTACATCCGATGGTTTTCTAAAGCTTTTGATATTCCGATATGTTGAGGGCATTCGCGTTGATTTCTCTGATGATATCCTATGGCGAAGAGTTCTTGTGAGGGTATAGTTGTGATGTGCAAGATTCCTGATGTGGTGTGCGCAAAAGTAATGCCTCGGTCTGCGATTATGGATGAAGCAGATTCTTCAACTTGAGAGTATGCACAACACTCTTGGAAGGATGACAGGACAGCTTCCTCTCCAACCTCGAACCTCGTCTTCACTCTGAGATTTTGATTTCAGGCTTACATAAGAAACTTTGCGAACCCCACTATTTCATCTTTTGGTCGAATATTTCCAGCATATTCTTTGGAATGCGAGCTTTATGATCACATCTATTTATACAAAATATTATTACAATTATATCTCGCTATTTTCTTCATTAGCCTGGAATTTAAACAGGGGACCGAGCGTTCCTCGGCCTCTCTGGGTACACAGTATCAATGTCCATGAGCACTCCATTAATAAATTTACAAGTAATAGCAATTTCTAAAGATCTTTGTCAAAGTTACTTAAAACCAATTTAAAATGAGAAATGTGTTAAATACAAGTGTGCAGGTATTTACTGTTAAGGCCTATTGAAGAACCATTACACTAACATTAAAAAAATCGATAAAAGATATCTGTAATCAAACAATAATCACAGATTTTCTTCATAAATAATAATTCATATATAGATTATCTGCTCTTTTCAATAACCCATGCAGCCGCTTCTCACTATTAGCTCGGATAATGAGAAATTGACTGTATAATTTGACGTAATTATTTAAAAATACATATATTTTTATCATTGTAATGATTATTTTTCAGACAACACAAATATTAGAGCGGCATTTAGTGATATCAGACCGAACATACACCATGGGAGATATAAAATTGTTAGCTAATGATACAATGGTTTTACCGACGCTCAGAGACACACTACGTATACGTATAAAAGAATCTGATAACAGTAAGATCTCTCATAGTTATATACATACACTTAAAAAAATATCTCAATTAATATTGGATCTTTATACTTTTTAAGGTTATTACGTGGAATGGCAAAACGAATGGATTCACGTGTTTAGACCCGACGTAGAATGCACCAACGGTATAATTCACGTGATTGATTATCCATTTTTGAAAGAGAGCGACATACGCGTCACGGGCGGGACATCGTTTGTGACCGGAAGTCTCTGCATCATTTTTATTTCATATACAATTAACATTTTACTCGTGTGGTAATAAATATAATAAAATTATTTATGTGAGGTCATAATTGTTACCACCGATAATTAAATTTCGTATAATATACTCCAGAATCCAAATACAGGTTATAATTTGTACGTCTATCGCATTATTTTCATGAAATTATAAAAATGTCACATTAATTTATATTGAGGAGATAGATGTTAACGTGTTGTTAAATCCGTCGATAATTTTTTATATAAGTATAGACTAATGAATGAATCGTCTTTTTTAGATTTTGTTTTTATCAGCTTGAGACGTATACATAGTTAATAATATGTATATGTTTTTCAATATTCCTAAATCTTTTGTACAAAAAGTCATAGGCTATTTTAATATACTTATAAATATTTTAGGTTGTTTAAAATAACTATTAAGATTATATTATTATTGCAGTAGACCCTATATATTTGTGAATATCATGTCGGTAAATCATCTCGGTGTAACATTCATATTGACTATTTGTATTCGGGTAATTTTTTACTGGATCCAAGTTTTCACTGCTACAGAGTTCGACGAATTTTTGAAACAACATCTTTGGTGTGAAAGTAATTTATTGTTACAAAGTATTTTATGGTAATTATTACTTAAAACAATTAAATGTGCTCGCTTTAGCCAATTTTTGATGCGTTGATATTTGGGTAATTGAAATGATGGACAATACAAATAATATACATAAAAAATAAACAGGGTGTTCCCAAGCATTGCTTATACATCTCATCATATACTAATAAACATTTACCGAGCCCTAATGTCTTCATTTTTACATAATGTCTATTAATTTTGATTAGCCCAGATCATGATGTCTCATTAGTATTAAGGTCTATTGTAATGTTAATATTTATTATTTTAATTTTTCATTCATTTTTTTGTAAATATATAGTGCAAGCAGAATGCATTTATTTCTGTGGAGTTATTTGCCTTACCATTTCTGCTGTGTTTAATATTATTTTATTTATATAAGCGTGAATTTTGAATTAAATGATTATATCATAATATATACTCGATCATTAAAATTAAAAAAAATATTTAAGAAATCATGCGAGAAATTCGATGTGAATATTTCACACGTTTACACAGATTTATATAAAATTATGCATTGAAAATATTTCTTTTAGCAATATAATGTGTTTTATTCATAATAATTATATTTTAAAAATGAAAATATATGAATTTTTCTATTAGTAATGATATTTTTTTTAATTAATCGACAAATTGGTTTTATTCCGATATTTTTTATTTAATTTTGCATATACTTCTATGTTATAAGTTGTATATAAACATTATTATAAATTCTATATATGAAAATTGTAAATCGTATTTTTTTGATGAACTTTATATCCAAAGAAAAATTTACCAAATACATGTATCGGTAAATAAAGCATGATATTAATTAATACGTTATAACTTAAGAATCACGTATACTAAAAACGCAGTGGTTATATCTACTTATCGATGAATGTGCATAATGAATCATTATTCCGAGAGTGTTATATTATAAAATCGGACATATAATTAATATTCTAATTCATTGTAGTAAACTATTTTCTTCAATAAACATAATTTCAGGGTAAAATGTAAAATATTACTCGAATGAATTATTTAAATTGAATAATGTTTGCTAGTAAAATATCAGTTTTTTAGTACAATGCTAAATTGAATCGTTTCCATCCAAAAATGTTTTCAATTATTATCTAAATTATTTCGGGCAGTTGTTAAATAATTATTGGAATTGCATACCCTCGAAGTATTTATAGATGTGGAGTATTTATAATATAATAAAGGAATTATTGGAATTGTTAACAAAATTATTTCCACTTGTATATATTACTCTTAAGTACATTTTATCTTCACCTATTAGCCTTTGTGCTTTAGCTGTGCCTCGATTATTAGTTACGATATGTTTTGGTATTGTTTTTCTAGTAAATAACTTTCATTGATAACCCATGTTCATAATATCTTAGAAAATACGAGATGTTTGAATATTCTATGTCAATTTTAATTAAGGTATAGTGAATTTTTAAATAAAAATTTCATATCATTTTGCACTGAATAATTGATTTAACATCAAAATATCAAACAAAAGATAGGCATATCAAATTTTTCTACACGACTTTAGTAGGAATAACTAATAACCGTTAACCGTTGTGTTCTTTATCATTTGTTAATGAGGATCCAATACGAGAAAAGGCTTACATAAGTCAATTATTCTTTATTAACAAAATCAATTATTTGGTTGTTGTCAAAATTTTAAAATACTTCTTACTAACAAAATGAACACAAACTTTACACGGCAGTTTTTCTATTATTTCTTTAATTAATATTATATTTCTAAAACATTGATTGTCTTTTTATTATATAACTGATAATTTTACATGACATATTTGTAAGTGCATAATTATTTATTTACATAATTGCTTGCAAAAAAAAAGAAAAAAAATAGTTAAACAATGTTACGTATTAAGTGTTCCTCTTGGTTTAAAGCTCATCTAGAGAGTTTTATAATAATGATGTTTGTACTGCCGAATAATCAATTGTATTAGAATTAAATGAATGCCACGGTACATCATCGTTGTAAAATTCTTTAGCATTAGTCGTAATATGATATTGTTTAAGATTCAATACAGGAAGCTAATTAAAAACATTGATTAAGTTGTAAAATATATGATAATTATTAAAAAGTTTGTAAAATAATTTCAGAATTAGAGTGCGGATTATACAGCTTTTTGAATGTTTAAATGCATTGTATGGATGCTTTGGAGGAAACTAAATGTAGGAATGTAAATAAAATATCTTTACTGAAAAAATGTATTTTTTTATTTTGATACCAACTTTCTCCGTATTTGACGTTGATGATTTATCAACACAAATGGTGCAACAATGTACTTCACATTTATCGGTTATTGAATAATTGGTAATCGGACCATTATACTTTTTTGTTAACACTTTAACTGCTATGGTCATGACTTTTAGTCAATTTGCAATGTTTTTGATACATAATTAATTAATCGTACTTAATTTTATTTCTACATTCTTTAATGAAAAACAAAATTATTTTTTTAAATATTTATTGCTCTTCCCTATCTTCATTTTTTATCAGTTTCTAGACGATCGATATTACAAATCTCGATGTTTCAAATATTTATTATTTTAAGAAAAGTTCAGTGGCCTCCTACAGGGCTGTATACCGAGAGCCCCGATACCTTGCATCTTTTTGCTTTAAGATAGCTACGTACCTGAAACCACGCATCATGGTCTGCGGAACAATCAGTGAATATGATTTGAAATATAATCGTTAGGATAGCCACTTGAAAAACATACCATAGCTGGCGTTATTCATTTCTCAATTCACTTTAGGGTACTGCTATATTATTAATTATTTTTGTTATGAATAAAATTCATTTTGAAATCTGAACTTTAAGGCCCCAAGCACTCGCCTTATGCGCCTAAGAGGAAATCTGCCACTGTCCCGGTGTGACTATCAATATACTGCAAACGCTAGCGATGCGTGCTAGTAGCTTTGTGTAAAAAATATGTGTATGGTAATGATGTATATAAAATTATCTAGCAGCTAAGAGGTTAATAATTATCTAATTCTAATAAAAAATAATTCAAAAGTTTATTATGTATTTTATATGAATCAGAATTCAGTTTTAAATGTGAAAAACTTTTTATACTATTATAGATATGAGAATATCTAATTAAACGGCTACTTTATGATAAAAACATAAAAAAAAATTAACCGATCCGTCACGGTACCTCGAAACCAACGGTTCTGGCCGATAGGGTCTTTTTTTAATGAAAATAGACCCCAAACATTTCAAGTCAAGATATTGATAAATTCTTCGACAATATCTCAACATTTGTTTTAAAAATGGATTTATCTAAGAATAAAAATAGTTGCTCATTATAGTTTCATAATTTGGTCAATAATTTGGATATTTTTACCAAACAATATGACACGTAAACGACAATGTTCCGCTGCGATGAATGTGGTTTTACTACTTGCACAGTACAGAAAATATATGTTTATTCTCGTTCGCACTTGCACATGGGCGATGTTTTTTCTCGCTCGTATTCGGTACGGAGCGATAAAAAACAATCCGTCCGTGTTCATGTAAAATGAAAATGTTGTTTTTGTTTGACAATTGGGGACAATTAAGGTCAATGATTATTTATATTTATTCTTTAGACTATTTTAGACAAATACAAAACGTTAGGGATATGTATGATTTATATTAAAAGAGTTTATTCGAGACAAATTAAAAACTTGGGGTCCCAAATAGATATCGACACGGCTTAATTAACGGCAAATATACAGATAATAATAAACGCTAAAATATTTTTTAAAAATTAAACGAGAGAAGTCGGGAATATTATTCCTAAGGTGAAAAAATATCATTATTTCTTTTATTTAAACTATTAATTTACTTTTATGCGGAAGAATACTGCAGCCCGATTTTCAGTTTTAAGCCTTCCCCAGTCGAAAGTGTATTTCTCTCTTTTAAGTCTATATAAAATAAATATTACAAATTAAAAAAAAACTCAATTTATATTTTGGCCTTATTTAAAATCATAAATATTACAAGTTTTATTATAATTTAACGATGCGTTTGTGATATTTAACCGAATATAACAAAATGTGCAAGTATGACTACATTTATTTATATGGCAACATTGCGCCCGACCTTGCAAAATAATTTGGCCATAACATGATATTTTACGATTGCAGTGGCGCATACAATATAAACATTACATTTTACACTATGGAAATTCAATCTTGATACTAAAGAAATGTGCAAAAATGAAGGTAATTACATTTTGCATATATTTAACAATATCTAGGTTAGGTCGCCGCGCTGGCGCGAGCGAAGTTTCGAAAGTAGCGCGCGGGTGTGTCGGTTTGCCGCCATGGAGGCGTGCGGGTCGGGCCCGCAAGGGTTTGACGTTTGACAGCTGGGCCGCTGCGGCGCCGCAGGAACAGGAAGTGCGCGCCACATCCGCCCGCGGCCGGAACTCGCTTCGAGCGGAGGCGCGCGGCGGCGGCGCCCTAATTGCGGGTACGCTCTGCCCCAATATAACCTAAACTCGCGATTGTCAATACAACACATGTGCCTTCGATCTGTTTACATTTCGATCAAAATAAACACTATGAACCTATGAACACTATTAATTCTGTGAAAACTGTCAAATGCATTAGACTTCTACACCAGATCTAACATTTTCCATGTTGTGTTATTCTAAATGATTAAATTAAAAATATAATTAACATCATTTAGTATATACAATATGTTGCCAGTTCGACATTCGTTGTGCAATCAGTATTGTGTTACAATTCATTCAATTTATGTCGATTTTAACATGTGGCATTATCTATTAGCTGTCAAAGTTATCAAATCATAATTATACTTAATGATTTGTTTTATGTTGGAGTTTCTCCAAAGTAAACATGCTTAAAATATATTTAAAAGTTAAAATACATAATATATTAATGCTACAATTTCTTATATCATTAAAAAAAATATCTCAATTACGCTCAATCGAATAAACATCGTTTTGTAACAGTAATCTCGATTGTTTGATAAAGAAATTACATGCAGTGTCAAAAATATAGATGTTAATAATGATATTGATTATTTTTATGATCAAATTATCTTTTATTGGTTTATTTAGACTTTCGTAGATATCTCGCCGTAAATTTTTAATTTTTTAATTCTACCTCAATGAGATAAATTTTTGTTCAGCATCTTTTTTGTATACACGAATCAAATCAAAGATTTTGAAAATACACGTAGTATACCAAAATCATATTTGTTTATTTTTATTCACACACAGGAAACACTAGTCATTAATTAATAAACACAATGATCTGCACAAAAGATATAGTGAGACTTGAGGTGAGATAATTAACTCGACAATTCATTAATTTACTTATATTTGTATTTAATCGATATATGTTAATTTTTAAAGATGGATCTGGATGATGCGATAGCGACCAAACAAAAAAATGCTAATACATTTATATTGGAAAACGGTAAACAGTTGTTGCAATGCGCAAGAGAAGGAGACTCCCGCGGCGTTGTAGAACTGCTGGGTAAAGGAGCTCCAATCACAACGGACTGGGTACGATACCGTTTATATTTCATTTAATCGCGATATTTTTCATTTATCACAAATTGATTGTACGGTTTAGCTCGGAACGTCTCCTTTACACTTGGCAGTGATGAATAATCACTATGAAACGTGTGAAGTACTTTTACGAGCCGGAGTCAGCAAAGACGGACGAACCAAAGTCGATAGAACCCCTTTACATTTTGCGGCATACGATGGTTATTATCATATAGCTAAATTACTTTTGAAACACGGCGCCGATGTAGATTGCAGAGATATGGTAATATTATAATATATTTATATGATAACTTAAAGTATAAATGTGAATATAAATATCTTTTTTTATTGTTATTATTTATAAACGATATAAATCAGGTCCTTGTAGTTTTTCACTATTTGCAGACTATTTTTTTAAATCCATTATTTCAATGGAAGATCTCCCGTTAAATGTTGTAAAAAAATCCTATCCTTTGATTACACGCTTGGGAACGTAAATCTTCCCAGGCAAACATCAATTAAAGATTTGGGATTCAATTTACATGTATCTGATATACAGTAACGTCAAGATAGGTTCCACGTTATAGGGGGTTAAGGTTTTTCAATTTTGTTTTTTGATCTAAAGGAAAGCAGTAAATCAAACATTTTCATTTTTCTTTTTATTTTTTACATTTTTACGTGTTTATCAGTGCAAATGACTTGACTCGTGCAATGAGCTATATCCTTTCGTATTTTGGCTGAAGTAATCTTCCTGCATCTTGCTGGCAGGGAAGATCAATGTGACATCTTATTAGTTAATTTTATAATTTATTTATTTTTTTATGAAAATTCTAATTAGCGTTTTAAAAAATGTACGTTATAGGAAAAAAACTGCCGCAAACGTTATAAGGGGGGACGTTATAGGGGGGTTTACTGTATATATATAAAAGAACATTGAGAATGTTGGGCTTTGTTTCGAGAATTTCTCATTACATACATAGCGCCCAGGTTTTTTTTTTTCCTTGACTACTATTCGAGAGTCTGGCTAGGCGCATATGCCCGGCGAGTAAGTGTCTCATGACTGGCAAATGATGATATATTTAATTATTGAATGTATAGAGTCGAGTGTTATCACGTGTCGGTATTGGACATGGTCGCGACCGTAGTCGGGCTTAATCATGATTTCGTAGATTCTATGGAACTATGAGGAGCCCAGGCCGTTTACCGTGTAGATTCGGTGACGGATGTGCTACCGGAGCTGCCTGTAGCATCCAATCTGACAGTAAAGTAAATACGACTCAGCCCTAACCACGTCCGATTATTATTTTTACAATCTGCTCGTGAAAAGCCTAGATAACCTGAAGGACAACGCAATCCTGCCCTCTGGGTTGAGATGGACGTAGTCACATAGGTCCGAAGGCCACTTAAATGATAATAATAATAAATTAATAATATACATATTTATGTATATTTTCATATGTACATGTGTTTATAGTCAACCCTCCTATAGCACTCCCTGTTATAGAGCGGCGTGTGCGGCAGTCCCTTCTTCTAGATTTCCGTTTTCTACATAATGCTACATTTTTAAGGTCACATTACATATTTTATAAATGCCTTAACGCTTTTGTCATTTAAAATGAGTGAATAGAAAAATGTTTGACTTATTGATTTCATTTAATTTACAAAATATAAATAAAAAACTTAACCCCAAATTCTGTATGGGTGCCTAGTCATCTATAGGGCGGGTTTCTATAGTTTCTCAGCGCTATAGTTGATTGTATGTTATTATTACATCTTTATGTTATTTTATGTATCCGCATATCTTGTCATAAATAAATTAATAAAATGAATATATTTTCAGTTGCAAATGACACCTCTACATTGGGCAGTTGAACGAGGCCATAAGGAATGTGTTAAAGTATTGTTGAGTAGTGGAGCTAAGTCCGATGCCGTCAGTAGATTTAGTAAAACGCCCTTATCTATAGCTCTAGAAATGAATTGGAATGAAGTAATACAGATGCTACAAAAATCCTCACTACTCGAGGCGACGCACAGTTTAAATGCGGAATATGGTACTGACACAATTTTTGTTATTAATCCTTAAACGCAACCCTGTTTTTTAACAAATTATTTCTTTTGTCAAGTGATCTGTTCACTTCATTTTGCCGCTAAAATGTATCATTTTTATATCTAAAAATGATGAAAAAGTATAAATTAGGATATAGTCTCCTATATTAATTGGAACAATAAACTAGATTCGTTCAATTTTCTTAATAATAAATCAACCAAATGATCAAAGAATTTGAAAATATCAACTATGGTCCACACCGATACAGACCTATGCACACAACCATACAATTAGGTGCGTGTCGGGACTGTACTCTAAAATAATAAAACAAATTTCGGATAAACATAAACTATAATAATACAATTTTATTTGAATTTCAAATAGTTTAAATACATTATTTTCGCTAGTTCCTGATCCCGCACATAGACACGGTCGTTACTAGGTGCGTGTCCCGTGGCTCGCCGAACATGAACACTTAGATTGGTTTCTTTAACTATCTCGGGATCGGATTGTTAATTAAATATTAGCTGTGTTTGTGAACTGATTTTTAAAGGAAAAACCAACACCTAATTCTCTCTAGTTTGCTTGTAAACACAACTTTAAGTCATAGCGCTACAGATCCGATTCATCTTCGCATCATACGATGTATTATAATATGAATAAATTCCTCTTCAGATCCAAAATGTTATCTGATCTGAATAGCAAATAGCTTCTGTAGATCATTATCGTCTTGGTTTTTCGTCATATTAATCTCGATTCCTGGGTTCTATTTTAACAGGTTCATTCCTTATATACGTTAGTAACTCTCATTGTTGTCTCCATAAATGTACTACAAAAGAACGTTTGATTTATTCTCTCTATATTTTATGATTATTTATATTTGCAGATGAAATGAAAGAAGCTGTTCACAAATTGACTAATGAATTTGATCATGTACCTCTAAAATTAAGTAACGGTGAATAATTTTCCTATTTCTTTTTTCTAACCACATACATTATATTTATATTATACTTATATAGAGTTATTCGAATAAAATCAAGAACTTTGGTTCCTAAATAGACCCCATCGGCACAATGAAAAGGATGTTCAAAATGTTTTTGCTTCCATACTTCCACAGGCAATGAGAATCTTTAAATATATCATTTATCTTGAATAGAGTGGAATCCTGTTCTATCGTTCTTTTCTATTTTTCTCAATCTATTTATGGATGTTTCGATCATAAATTATTTTTATTCAAAATATAAATGTCTCACATGAAGAAAGTTAGAAATTTGAGAGACTGAAAACTGTTCAAGCTGTTAAATTAAAATCTTAGAAAAGAATGAGTTGATATATGAAATGTTTAAGACTAGCACCAGTGTTAGGATGGTCATTTGAAATGTAATGAATTGTGGTTCCACTGTATTTTAATTTTAGCGTTTATAAATCATGAACGGCAAATGTTTATCAAGTTTTCGTTTTTAAAAATAATGAAAATATTTTTCATTGAAAAATTAACATAATATAGAAGAAAGTATCTATAATAAAATTATCTTTTTAATGAAAATTAAGTTGATACTTTCATAATTTAAAAATGGCCGTGTAACAATTATGCCAATAATATGCTAACAGGTAGATGAATCACCAAACGAAGCGACACTGCAGCTGCTAAAAGAACACGGTATAATGATGTTACCGACTGATAGTACCAACACCGTCAATTCTGCTATACAAAGTGGCAGGAAGGTTGTTTTATCCGGTGCCGTATAATTTATTCCTTTTTTTATTCTTTCAATCTTCAATTATTCGAAATTTTATTGTCAATTTCTATTGCAGATGCGGGAAAGTTAGTTTTAAAAGATGTAAATTTTCAAAAGGACCCACCAAAGCCAATAGAAATAAAAAGGAAACCAATTATATTACCGTCGACTAAAATGAAAAGCACGAAAATATACACAGTGACGAGTAGTCAATTTTTAGCCATGACAGGTGGAAAACCAAATATATTGCAAAAAATACCGGAAACACTGAAGACGTCACCCTACGTGCAGTTACAGAAGAATATTAATTTAAGCCCAGTCAAAATATCGCCATATTCGCCAAACATTAAGATTGTTAACAACTCTATGCCGACTGTTAAGACAGTACCTGATAACCTAGAGAAAAATTGTAACCCTCTGTTAAACTCTCCGCCTGTAGTAACAACCATAAAAAAAGGTGACATAGTAAAAATAAATCAATTAAAAAATTCGAGAATTATAAAATATAATAATGGCGCCACTAATTTATCGAAACCCGTGAAAATAGTGATTAAAAAAAATAATATAGCAAAGCAAATGAGCGATCTACCGGAATCTATTAGTAAAGTGATGAATTGCGACACCACCGGCGATAAAGTATGTATATATTTGTTTATTGCTTTCATTCATTATGTGCTCGGTACTCGATCTTGATTTACATATATTACTTTTAGGAAATTTCTTCAGAAGACATTGCATCGGTAACCCCCTTAGAAAATTTTACATTGAATGATAGAATTAGTTTGTCGAACAATAACTCACACGAAATTGTGAGATTAAAATCGGAATTGTCACTAGCGAGAATAGAAATAGACTATTATAAGAAAAGATATGAAGAAACACTTACCGAACTAATTTTATATAAAAATAAAAATTCTCATTCACTCATGGAGCTAGAAACCAATTCGATAGATTGATATTTTATTTATTTATATATGTATATACATATTATAATATATTTTGTATAAAAAAATATTATTATATTATATTTTTTAATAATTCTTGGTATTTTTCATTTATCCGTGAATAGACCGTGTGATACAAAAATGTTCAAAACTCATTTTCCAACTTAATCGCACTAGATTATATTAAAATTCAGGTCTCGCTTAACCGATTCATCACGGGGCTCGAAAACAACCTCATCATCCGAAGGGGGGTCTATTTATAATGGAAAATAGACCACAAGAGTTCTCAAGTCTCGACTTTTTTTAAAAAAGTGAATCATTCTAAGAATAAAAATGGTTATTCATATGATTTGCTTCATAATTTGGGTGATATTTTCAATTTTTCTACTAATCAATATTATAGGTAAATGACACGCACACTCGGTGATACCCCTCCGCATACTTAGGAAACGCCACTGACCACCGAGTTCACGCTGCACATACGTTATCACTAGTACGTTTCACTCGCACTCGGCACATCGAATCAGATGCAAGCGAGAAAAAACATCACGATCAAAAATGCGAAATGCAATTTTCTTATACCATTGCATCCGTACACGTGTATGTGGAACATAATGTACGTGGAACAACCCCTGAGCCGAGATACGTCACCGATACTACTGCGGAGATTTGTATGAGACACCATGCGCGATTTGAATCGTTACTATTTATATTTACATATTACATGGTTCCTATAAATTTCAACCCCTGAACTTCTCCCACTAAGTCAGCAGCAATCCTGCACGTCATCCTACTTACGCCTCCAAAGACCATCTTCGCCGTGAGATGACATCAGAGAAGCCACTCATCAAGTCCTTCAACATATCGGACATCTTCATCGGGGTGAAGAAAGGGTTATTGACTAAATTTATATTGAAAAATAAAAATAGATTTAGTGATAAAGAATTAAGAAACCTGAAATTTACCCATAAAGAAAATCCAGAAGGAATACCAAATATACACACAAAATTATTAATTTTTCTGAAACCCACCTTTAAATTTTTAATATTATATATAAATAATAGAGAGATAGGTGCTCAAAGGATGGACTACGGATATTTGACAAGGCAGAACAGGGTGACGGCACAAAAAGATTTTTGCTATAAAATTGAAATAATTTTCTAATCGCATATATTTTATACATATTTATAAAGATCACGAGTTACATAAACAATAACAGAACTAAAATCATCTTATAATAATATTCGTTATACAATTATTTAATTGCATCCTCCCTAATTTAAATATACTCATTCATTTAAATCACAGATTTTTCTTGTGTTAACCACATCGTTATAATTTATTGTAAATTGAAATTCTAATTAGAAAACAAAAGTGAAACAATAATTATCATATTATGCACATCAATTTCTCTTTGCTACACAACAATAATCGATATAGAACAATTTGTGATATGATAATAATTGATAATCATTTATGCAGTTGTTTCACATAAATTCATATAAATTAGATAAAACAGCACCTAAACAAATTGTATATAATTGTTTAATTTAGGAATTCATCATGATTCCGACGGTAAATAAAATTACAATTAACAAATACATATGCATGTATAAATATACTATAATCAATACAAATAAAAAGGGTCTCTGCTAAACGAAAATGTAGCTCCCTTCCCATTTGGTATTTTATTTATGGATCCCAATAACCATTTACAATTAAAATGTTAATTCATGATCAGAATTAAATATAAATTAAAATCCATCAGTTGTGTATCACGACAATAACAATGTTTAAGTACCTAAACAAATAGCGCATAAAATATAAACATAACATAGACATTTAAAATTAATATTTATTGCGAAAAAATATATTTTTAACAAAAAAAATTACGGTATATCGTCCCATCCGATCTATCATGTATATATATGTAAATATATTTTTCTCACCATATTCTATATACAGTTCATAAATTATTACAATAAAATATTCATTGCACTTGCACTTCAGAAAAAAAAACACATTGATTCTGAGATAATAAAGTGGTAACTGTGGAAAAGTCCACTAAAAATTATTATCATCCATTTTATCAGTCAAAAGTTTGAGTCCAATAATATATATATATAGTATATGTACACAGTTTTTATTTTAAATATAGTATCGCTATTATTGATCGTTTTCTTAGAAAACGCAATAGCGATCACTTTTATCATCTAACAAGTACAGTCTCTATATTTAATAGTTGTTTCACTTTTTCAGTATATCTCACGAGAGCTATTTTAGAGGCACGAATATTAATTTTTTCACCAGCTGACATAAGTTGCTGGCATTGAGCACGATCTAGAAATTCCTGCATTCGCAGTTCTTTGAGAGATTCCCTCGGAGGGCCGGGTCCGCAATGTATTTGTTTCAATAATGCGTCTCTCGATTTTACTTGCAAGAGAGCCGACAGATCTTGCAGTAAGCACCACAGCCCCGTATCTTGAGGTGTGGTGCTGTTATCACTGACTGGATTGGAATGATTTGAAGGTTTTAGTCGATATAGAGGAGGTAGAGCAGACGTTGCCGTTACAAATTCCAATGGTGACGGTGGCGGAGACGACGGTGGTGCGGGTGGCGGCGATGCTAAGGGATCGTAGCCGCTCTCGATTGGATCTAAAAATAAAAACACATTATATCAATGATCGGTAACGGAAATATCGTTTATTAATATTAAACAAGATGTTATGTATCATACCTAACAATTTACATGGCCCGTTGAATTGCCAGACTTGAGGTACGTTTCCTTGAACGTCGTTCAGATGTAATTGTAATAATCTAGCTGCCTTTCCGCCACTCAATGAAATCGGAGTTTGGCCAGAGTACGTTGCTAATAATGGATCGGCCCCATAAGAAAGCAGCAACCTTATAATTTCAACATAGCCATTTTCGCAAGCTTCGTGCAACGGTCTGAAATATTTAAAAAATATAATTTTATTTTGGATTTTTTAAATTATTTAAATATTTTTACGGGGAAATGTTTATTTACCTTATCCCTCCCTTGGCAGCTTCCGATACATTAGCACCGTATTGCAATAAAAGTCTAGCTATGTCTAAGTGTCCGCGAGAACAAGCCTCATGAAGGGCAGTGTATCCCGCATTGTCACGTATCGACGGAGGAAGATCCATTTTTTCGAGACAATAAGCTACACAGTCCTAGAATAATAAAATAATTAATAACAAGACAAAATTAGAGCTTATGCGTATAATAATATTTCATATAACACTTACTGTATATCCAAGACGAGCAGCTTTGTGTAATACTGATTCACCGACGCTTTTATTGATTATCCATCCTTTGATCTCTCGCTGTATATCATGTACGGATTCCGGGCTCGGTCTTGGTAAGGCACTTCTTTTTTTAACATTTTCACTCTTTTTCATAAGCTTTTTCTTCTTTCTGATGTAATCAAAACCTGAGCTGAGCTTTCTTCTCTGAAATAGTCTTCTACAAGCCTTTTTAATCGGAATACAAGTGGGAACTTCTTCTATCTTCACGGTAGTAGTCGTTTTTATTTGAATATCTTCATTGCCGGTCGGTGGCACATCTTCTTTCTTAATTTTGACAGTAGGTGACAATGCAGTTTTCACTTTTTTTGAAGATAATATTTTTAACAGGTTATTTCTTTTCCTCATTCTAAGCAGTCTCCCTTTAGGATCATTTTTTCTTAAAAGTCTTGAACTCCGCAATCCCTCTCTTATCATACCAATATTGATTTCTTTCTTACTTTTTTTAATCTGGATCTTATCTTTAATTTCGGCTGGTTTAGTAGTATCTTCAATGTGCTCTGGCTCCTCCTCTCTGTACGGTAATGGGGGAGCAGAAGCAGAGCGCTCGTCGCCAAACACTTCCTTTATGGTCGCTCTCTTCTTCATCACGCGTGTTTCAGTTCTAGTGCGAGATTTTAACACCATCGGTGCAAACTCTTGGGTAGCGCCTAGTAATCCATCGGTATTATTAATGAAAGTGTTACGAAACGTAGAAACAGTTTCCTGTCTAAACGAGCCTACATAAAATAGGTCTCGCATCACTTTTTCTTTGGAACTATTTGATATCCCTTTGCTTGCAGCTTTATCTAATTCCAAACCGGGTGTCGCCAACAGTTCAATAGGATTTTCTGCTTTAGGTATTATTTTTGGACAACTATTTTCATATTTTATTTTACTTTTCTTGACATCTTTCTTACCGTATTTTTGAATCAAAACATCCAAAAATGAAGTGTCACTTTTAAGCTTTTTGCTGGCTGTTGACATAATTGTAGAGCAAGATGCTTCAGAATCATAGTTTGATTTGCGATGATTGTAAACGCTCGATGAAGATTCACCATCACTATCGATATCCTTATTATTGGATTTATCATTTAAACGTTGTGTAAACAATTCTTCCGTAGATGACGAAAGCGCAGGTGAATTTGGACATGGATCCAAATCTGGCAATGACGATGATACTCTGGGCCATTGTGCAAATCCAGATACATTAATCAAACTAGCCGGCATTCGAAGTGATCGTTTGTATTTATATACTTCTTCCTCCCATCCTGGTCTAAAATCAGATCCATCACCAAATCCAGGCTTTTTGCCTTTCATAAATTCATCTTTTATTTTGAGAGAATCTTTATCAGCATTTTTATTAGATTTTCCATCTAAACATTTCGAAAATGAAGAACTTTTTCTTAATCTCTTTTTGTTAACATTAGATATATGATCTGATTCACTTTCACTGGCGTTATAATCTAATAAATCATCTTTCGCATTCTCCTTTTTAATTTTCTTTAAACTCAGTTGCTCATCATCGCTACTAATAGTTCGAGATTTTAATTTACTATTAGGTTCAGAATTAATTGATTTACTCTTAACTTTTTTCTTTAAAGGAGTATGATAATCTGATTTTCCATCCAATTTTAAAGACCTCTTTTCTTTACGTTCGGACGAAATTTCCTTGAGCAATTTCAATGGCTGATCTTCATCTGAGGAATCGGACGATGGTGGATGTTCTGATTTTTTCGATTCTACTTTGCCATTTTCAACAACTGGTTCGTCCACCGCTTCTGTTTTTATAACACTTAAAACATTTACGAGTGATGGTTCTTCGATTTTTACAATATCCAGATTTGCTTTTTCAGCTGATGATATTGTTTTCTTCTTGCGAACTCTTTTTGCCTTACCACTCCTCAACTGTTCCAATAAATTATCGCAAGTTTCACTCCAAAATGGATCATCATCTACATCTTTTTCTACCTTTATGTTGGCAATTGGTGCAATGACACTATTTAGCGAAGATTTATTTTGCGATTGCTTATCTCCCTTTGATAATTCACATTCAGAACCGCTGTCTTGAAAATCGAATACCGAATCAGAAGAGCTTCTTATGACAGATATGTTGTTCTTATGATTTTCGGTGGGGTTTTTATCATTTTGGGAATCTGACTTGCTGAAAAGTCTTCGCCTGTGATGTTCCCCTTTAGAAGATTCTGCTTCGCTCGTTTTTGTAATGACAGTTTCCGTATTCGCATTATTATTTTTAACATTCGATTGTGTGAAACCTTTAAGTTCAGCTTTGGTACGAATTCTTGCAGCGTCTATTTCAGAAGACTGTGAAAGATCACTCGAGCATAATGAAGCATCTAACAAATCATTTTTAATTTGCTCAATAGAATTTTTAAGGTCATCCCTCATTTTTAAAAGCTTCTGTGATGAATCCAGTTCATATTTGATAGAATCCACAGCTCTAGGCACGTGTACTTTATATGATTGATTTTCAGTAATCACATTTGATTTTAAATTATTTTGATATTCTAGATTTCGTGATTTCTTTGTTCTTATTTCGACAAAATCATTTGAATGCACGGAATTATCGTCAGATGGGATAATTATACAATCATCATTAGAGTTATCGACTGTTTTTTGATTTTCGGCAGAATTCTTTGCTTCTAAGCTGTTGCGTAACAAACTTAATACTTTCTTATTGGCCGGTGGTGTGACATAATGATTATTGTACATAGCAGAATTTGCCGTATTTGGATCTAGTTTTAACGATGACAAATTTTTGTCTGTATAATTATTGTAATCATAATTTTGGTAGGCGCCTGATTTTTGATGCATTTGATAATATTCATTCGTTTGGGGCGTTGGATGTTGATAATGTGGCATATGATATTTGTAGGGTTCAATATTTTCGGATTTTTTATATAAGTCATTGTTGTAGACCTTACTTTGATTCATAGGAGGTATATTAACACCGTTGGGCACTTTATAATGATTGGGTACCAAGGCTCCGGGGTGTCCTTGCATCACATCTGGTCGATTGTGTCTCTCATAATTCCAAGCTTCATATCGTGCCACTTTCGGTGGTACTGATGTAGATATTGGCACATAGTTCGATTCTCGTTTTCTACTATCTTCTTTTAGATGCACTGGCATAGCTATTCTTCGATTGTTCGCATGATCGTGGTCTGTTGTTAAATCAATTTTAGGTAATGATGACTCAACTCTGCGACTGTAACTCTGAGATCCGTATAAGTGTTTATTATTGATATCATGTCTATTATTATATTGTACATCAGGATGTGTCGTTTTGCTCGTGTATTGATGAGGTATATTGCAATTATTTTTTATTTGAATTTGATCATAGTGATTTATATTATTGTTTTGTACATAAGCTTGATTTGATTCCCGGTAGGCAGATACCTTTTCTGTTGAATTAGTATTGAAATTAGGAAGAAAATCGACTTTATGAGAACTACTAATATTATTTGGTTTATGCTGTAATCTCTGGCTGGGATTCAACATGTTTGGTGGCATTCCTGACATATCTCTAATACTATTCAAATTATTGCTATGGTGCGTATTAACCTCTCTCTTATCGTAATTTATATTTTCCGTATCATCTTGAGCTGTTGAATCAGCGGGTATTCTCACAGTTTTTACTGAAAGATCTAATGGTGATTCCTTTTTCTGCTTAGTAACTAAAGCTCCTGCATTATCTTGACGAGATCCAGATTGCTGTCGTGCATTCATTTGATTAACGAGTGACGTAACCGACACTGTCATTCTAGGTTGATGCAATGACATGTTTTGTTTTGTTGCTAACGGTCTAGCAGACGGAGTTGTTTTAGGTGTATCGTACGAGTGTTTGACCACTGCTGTAGTGGATTGGTAGGACGATTGCATTTGATAGCTTCCTGCAACAGAAGTGTTGGTGCTATTCAAAGTACTATGATCCATTCGGGAATTCATCATTGGATAATGATTAGCATTATTTGAATACATCTGGTTTGGAGTTTGGTGCGATTTTATCGGCTGAGTATGATAATCACTAGAAGAAGATTTTGTACTATGATGAGAAGCCACAGCTTGTACACGTGAATAATGCGAAGGTTCCGGTGGCATAGAAGGATGCAGTGTTCCTCTGGTTGAATGAATATTATGAACAGGATGACTCACAGACGAAGCATGCCTTTGCTCAGGAGGTAATGGTGTTATTCTTTCTTGATACGCGGGACCGGGAGCAACGGCCATGTCACTACTGGGTACTTTGTGATGAGAAAGTCTATTTGTATAATCATAATTATGCATCGGTGGATGTTTCAGATGCGCCGTATTTTCTTGAGGCATAGGATGAGAATTACTTATTGCACTATAGTGGCTGCTTGGAGTTCGGTGATATAATCCTGCTTGTGATTGTTGTGTAGCTATTTTTTGGCTGTATGTATACTGCCGAGATTGCATAGTATTTTGATGAATACCAGAAGATTTAGAAACAGGCAACGCTCTGGATTTTTGTTGTTGTATACTCTGAGCATATCCCTTTAGCCCCATTCCATTGCTGGATGTTTTATCCTGATCGGCCTGATGAACCATTGGGTTTTGATGGTAATTGTATCCAACGCTTCTTGAATAGTGTTGATGAACATCTATGTGAGATTTCTGAGAAGAGTGAGGAGATATCGTAGTCACTTTTGAAGTATGCGTAGACTGTAAATAGGTTTCGGATATTGAAGAACTACGTCTGCCATCCATTGTTGAGGAAGTAGCGCTCGACATATCATACGTTGGTTGAGGGAATGAATTAGAGCTTGTAGACGAACTCATCGTATTTTTCTGTACTACATTGTTGTTATTGCTATGCGTCATATCTGGTGGATAACTACGACTAGGATAGGACCCCGGTCTAGGTGCTTGACGAGATTGTAGAATTGTTAAATTTCTTTGTTGGGTCGATCCCGGTATCCTACTATGGAAATGTGAAGAATTGTGAATACTAGGCTGAGGTGGAGTGGGAAGGTGTGAAGAATATTTATTTTGAACAGGCAGAGAGGGCAGCTTGTTCATACTCTGAGAAGGATAATTTCCTTCCGTGACAGAAAAAAGCGGTGGTATCCGCGGTTCTTCTTTGGGAGTTTGCCTATTTTCTTCGACAGGTGGCACTTCTTGCGTGAAACGCGGTGGTTTATGTATTATGTGGGTGGGGGGAGAAATCATATTGACTGACGGAGGTCTCTCCAAATCTCTCGATACCATATAAGACTGTTGTTTCTGTTGAGCCTGCTGCATGACAGTGGCTTTGTGGATGATGTGGGGTTCCGGTTCGATGAGGGCTTCGGAAGGTGGTCTTTCTGGAACTTCTGATGGCGGCGCGGCGGCGGGGGCCGCAACGTTTGCAGAAGATGGACGAGATCCCGGTGTTGACACTGAATTGCGTTCGGAGCGGATCGGTGCACCAGAGACGGGTACTGGCCAAGTCGATTGCGCCACTGCCATTTGTTCGCCTTGGCAACCATCTTTACCGGGGGATGCTTTGGGTAATCCTTGAAAGTATTGACGAGTACCCTCAAAGACATCTGTGAAATTGTGGTCCATCCTTCGCTACACGACTCCTATCTGAAATTAAAAAATAAATTGATTGGTAAATTATGTATCAAAAATGTATGGATTTTGGACTTGATTAAAACTTATATACACCCAACACATTCTTTTGTATGGTTTAGAAATGACAAAAAGGACGACTAAAAGACCGAATTTGATATATTTACATGAACTATTGGTTCTAACATGTTTCCCAGAAATTTATATATTTTTAATGAAAGAAATTTCCCAGAAAAATGAATATATTTTATATATAAATTAAGTGAACCAATCTTCAAAATTTTAATGAATTCTATCACTTTTTACATGGCTTTTGATGGAACGTATCTAGATTTCGAGATTTCAAGTATTTTACATGCTTGGCGAATTTTACTCTTATTCTTTACCTCTGTATTCGTTAGTGATGGCCCTCTAAAGTTTTTCCCAGTTCACGAAGACGAAAGAAAACACGAAAGGACGACATTTCTTCAACTTTGAAGAGATAAAGACAGAAGGCGTTGATCACCATGCCGAAAATAGCTCTCAAGAAGTACTTCAAAATTGGAAAAAGCGCCGGCATAATTGATTTTTTGTGAAAAATAAAACACAGCGTATGTTCTTTATTAAATCTCGTACATATCTCGCATTATTAAAAAAACACAATGTATATACACTATGCATATACAGATAAACAAATAAAAAATAAAATAAGCTTGTTTGAAACAGGTTTTGAAGGTTTCTCTAGTGCAGCCGATTGCCGATTACCAATCATAAAACATAATTATTATCAAAATGTAAATGCAAAGAACTAGCTTTACATATACATTTTTTTTTATAACAATACAAGAATGCTATATATGTTAGACTGTTTTATCGATTTCGCGATAGAATTGAATAAATCGTATTTTGAATATCAATTATTTTTATGGAAGAATAACAAAGAAGAAAATAATGTCGTCTTAACGGTAAATAAAAGATAGAAGATTCATATTCGCCGACGAAAATCCCGCGAGATTGTAACACTATAGGCATAACGACGGCCGGTATCATTGTCCCGATGGAGGTGAATGTCATTGACGACGGTAGAGGCAGACAGATTATCGACCTTCCCTCAACCCCGTTCGCACTTTTGAGAGTGACCCAGACTTACGCAACTCTCAGACAGGGTTAACAAACTCTCTCAATGGAAAGTTCATTTGTGCCGCCGACAGCTGAGAAAATCCATCCAGACAGACACCCGTGACAGAGTTTTCTCCCTACAGTGTAAACAATTACGTCTACGATCGGTCACCAACGGGATTAACATATCTAACCGCCAAAGGTCAAACGCATAATTTATATTCTTAATTGCGACAGCCTAGACCGGATTAGGCCGACGGATCTTGTCAGGTTCGCGACAAGACGGGATGATTTCTAGTCCGGTCGGAACAATAGAGGTGGTACTCCGTGTACCGCAGCGAGTGAGCCGTTACGGTTTGCCGCAGTGCAATCACCTCACGCTGGATGCGATAGATCCTGATGCGAACCACGCGAGTCATAATGCGAAATTGAGTTATAAACTATAGACATAAAAGAGAGTGAATGAACTGCCACCCTCCAGAGTCGGCGGGCCGAGGGCGTCTCCCCCGCGCCCCGTTCCGCTTCGCAGTCGGGTTGCCGAGAGGAAACCTGTTTAGGTACCGTAACTCCTTTCGCCTTTTTCGTAATTTTTACAATATACGCGTGTAGGAATCACATTACGACCGCGACGGCCATTAATTCTTGCATTTAGACACGCCGCATATTTTGAATCGTAAAAATTAAACGCATCAATTTATATCGAAAATTATTACCCGCAGCGATCGATCGCGAGTTACCACGGTTTTAATTTTTTTTTACCACAGTGTTTGTTTAGTTTCGATACCAATATGAATGTGATCAGTATCTATTTACGAAGAAGTGCGACAAGAAATAGGTCTACCGAGTCAATTGACGATAGACTAGCGTCGATATTATAAGTAGACGAATGTGAAGTATCTCGTCAACACAATTTGATTGAATAATATCAATAGACGGATCAAAATAGTCTTACATGTGTTTAAATAAAAAATATCGGTCGCTAATCTTTAACCATATTATAGGTTTTATTACTAATAAATTAATAGTTTACATATGAAAATGGATGGTATGTTTCAATGAAGCGTGTTAAGAGAGTGCGAATATCATTACTATATTTTTTCCCACAGTATCAGCGATTAGCATAATTAATACATTAGTGGCATCTCTATTATTTATTACATATTAGGGGTAGCCCAGTCTTAGCTTTATTTTTTTTATTATAAATTTAATTTTATTGAGGATATAATTTCTTAACTCTCAAAAGAAAAACATCATACAATACATGCTGTATTTTTTCCGATTAAGGCCTAAACACCAACGCAATAAACATCATTGTGAATGTTTGGTTTCGCGATTTAAATCTTGTGATAGAAATTTGATCAGAACGACCCTTCATATTTTAAGGCTGCTGAAGGGCATGGCGGAATAAGATTTTCAGTAAAATATTAAAGGTTTATTACATAAGCTTGTATGTCCACGGTCCACAGTGCATGAGCATTTAAAACGGATCGGTAAAATACACCGTTTGGGTATTAAACAAGTATATGCTTATGAGTAATTCTTCTGCACCACAACGCACGCCTTTACAAAACAAAAAATGACCTGTAAAAAAATACAAGTTAAATTTGGTGGTTCTTAAATATAAATCAAATTTTGTTCTTTCTTCAGGTCGATAAAACACTTATTGAATAGCAAAAAAAATAATAACGTTGTTAACCACTACACTATACATATTTTAATTCGAAAACAGCAGGTTTTTAAAGGGTATCGCAAAATTTACCGAAATATAGGAAAGGGTTATAAATAATGTTTATTTTATAATAAGTTAAATAAACAAATAATACGGTAGCCATGATACTAGGCAATATATCTTAAGTTATCTGAGACAAGATTCCGTTTAATTGGGACAGTAAACTTATAATTTAATTATATATTTGTAATTCAGTATGGATTTATTGCTATTTTTTTAAATTAGATGATTAGAAACATAAATAAGAAATTTATAAGTTTTTTTGAGAGAAATATTGAAATCATAAAAAAGGTCAAATCATCTGATCTGCAATTCTGAAAGCGACTGCAAAAAATGTATAACCCGATTATTTTATGCAAATATGCAACGACTTAAGCCCAACATTCGCACCGAACACCTGTGCTGATTTTGTAAAATTCTACAAAACCAAAAGACAAGCTACAATTGAATAGGTACTGCGAATAACGTGGTAACTCAATTTTTATCAAAATCCAGTTTTTTTGTGAAATAATATATGTTATGTGGTTGTCATTTGTCCTCTCTAAAAATATAATATAATAATATATGTTATGTGGTTATGTCATTTGTCCCCTCTAAAATAGTAGCTCTTTCGTTTCTACTGATAAGCCAACGTTGCCGTTGGTTTTTCGCGCGCGCTCAGTGTAATAACGTGGTTTCAAATATCAGCGTGTCTGGAGAGGTGGCCGTCATTCTCTCTGCTAGTGTAGAAAATTAACTTTAACTCGATATAAAAAAACGCAAAAGTCGCAGAATGGTCAGATAATAAATGTAAGAAACAGAGGATAATCATATATAAGCAGAAAAGTCAAATATGTAACGAATAAAAGAGGAGCAGACGGGGTTAGTCGAATAACGTGGCAACTAACATACATACAGTGATACCCCATTTTAACGTTTTTGAAAGGACATAAAAAGGGCAATTAGAGGGAAAACGTAGATTCTAAGTTAGAAATGAGGTATTAACAAGATTATAAAAATTTAACGCCAATACCGAGAAAACACGAATTCCGGGCACGTAAACGCAGGGAATTTTACCGAATTATTTTATATAAAAGATGTGGAATTATTACGTTATCTCTGCATTTTCATAGTGTTTATGTTTTGATCATATTTCAGTAATATGTCATTTTTAAATAAAGCATGTGTGTGAAAGTATATCTTTCGATTTAAAAAAAAAACATTAAAATAAAATGTGTTTCTCTAGCATACTTTACATTAAAAATTTTGTTAGTTATCACAATATTCGCGAGAGAAATATTTTTTTAAATTTATGCAGTAAAAGCCAATTTTTACGTCTTTGAAGGAACTGATAAAAAAAACGTAATTAAGGGGAAAACGTAGATTCGGGGTTAAGCGATCGAAACGAACG
This sequence comes from Philopotamus ludificatus, assembly GCA_022495035.1. Classification (NCBI taxonomy): domain Eukaryota; kingdom Metazoa; phylum Arthropoda; class Insecta; order Trichoptera; family Philopotamidae; genus Philopotamus; species Philopotamus ludificatus. The sequence goes on along the minus strand of JAGXCT010036161.1, from coordinate 42,862 downwards.
GTTCTGGCCGGTGGGGTCTATTTTGTATGAAAATAGACCGCAAACATTACAAGTCAAGATATTGATAAATTCTTTGATAATACCTTGACATTTGTTTTAAAAATGGATTAAATAAAAATAGTTATGCATGATATGCTTCATAATTTGGATTTTTTTACTAATCAATATGTGACGTGCAAATTCGACGATGTTCCGCCGCGACTAAAGAACGCTCCCGGTTCGATGCATGTTCGAAGCGATAACAAAACATCGCTTCCGTGCTCATGAAAACTTATATTGTTTTTATTATTTTTCTCGCAATTGCAGACAATAAAGGTCAACGATTATTTATAACATTTATTCTTTACACTTTTTTAGACAAATACGCAAAGCTTGAGACATTTAGGATTTATATTAAAAATGTTATTCGAGAAAAATTAAAAACTTGAGGTCTTGAATAGACCCCATCGGCTCGGCTAGGTTAATTCATATTTTTGGGGCCCGACGAGTCTCAATTGAGCGGAATCTAATGCATAATATAATATTCTACCCGTCCATCATCATCGTCGAGTAAAAATGCTATTCATTTTTGATGAATCATTCTTCGCGCACGCGTGATGAATCATCGGAAGGAAGTTATCGCCGCGAACGAACGATCAAACGAAATTTGTTCACGATCAAGAAAATAAAAAGTTGGTAAACAATCGGCATTGTGATTGGGCGGTCAAAGGTCGCGCGTGTGTCGCTGGATGCAGCTGGGATGCAGGCGCGCGTGTGCGGAGGGGGCGGGCGGGGGCGGCGCCGATCGATGGGCGCCGCCCGCCCCGCAGTCTGGCCGAGGCGGCCGATAGGCCAAGTCGCGCTGTTCGCTGTTTGCTGTTCGCTGCTCGCCGCACTCGCATACTGAAAACTTTCAAGGTCGGCGAAAATGCGCCCGAACGAAAATGATATAGAGACGTTGGCGACGACATGCTCATATTTTATCGACGAAAGGAGACACTGTAAATGCGCGCGGCCAGCGCATAGCGATAAGCGATAACGATGAGACAATCGACGTTCATTTGTTTATTTAAATCGTCAGTTTCAAATTCAAACGTTCGAATTCAAATAAATGAATGAATCGAACGGGATTTTTTTAATTCCGCCCACAAACGAAATTATAGTATCATCATTTTTTTCACCCCCCTAAACGTGTGATTACATTTATTTATATAGGCGTTCAAGTCGATAGGGCACCACCCTTCCGCCCCGTAGAAGGCGACGGACCCCATCGCACGGCCCTCTTCTGCCCCTGCTGTGCAATTCAATAATGACTAATTTGTTAATAGCGGAGGTCGCGTGAGTCCGATATCGCTCGGTGACATTGACCTCCGCCACATTGCGAACCGAACCAATTAATATCTGAGCATTGTCCGTATGTTCCCGCGTACATTCATATATTTTTAAAACGTTACAGATAATTGTGACATACCATAATACGTAAACAAAACAAATCACAATACGGCATTGGCACGCTTTTCACTTTTCCGATTGACCCAGATGAGAACGAATCTGCGTTTTCACGGAAAATTCACCTTATAATTTACATAAGCCGAGCGTTATTCGTAACTTATTCAATGACGATCGGCGGTAATAAGCAAATAACTATTACGCATCAACTATTATGAAGACACGATTACGATGAAACATAATTTTAATTATGATTTTCTTATGAAAAGTATTAGAAAAACTATTATCTATGGAGTTATAGAGTTGTAAACATTAATTCCAATCACGAATCTCTCTTTTCGCGCATATTGGAACAACACGTACAAAATAGTAACTTGTTTAACGCTGATTTTTTGCACGACTGAAAAAAATAGTATACTCGTGCTGGAATTGATATATACGTACAAGGTTGTGAGGCATTGCCCTTTTCCTTTTCGTTGGAATACGTTGGTCTAATATTCTTCCTTTCGTGGTTTTGCGGTTTTGCTCCGATCATCAATATTATTGACAAATAGTATCATTTTTACAATATATGTAATTCAAAAAATGTGTTCGCGGAGCCGCGCAATTTTTTATAACCCCGACTTTCTTAAAAACTCATACGTACACTCGACTTTTTTTTACACGGTTATGAAACAAGGTCCACTAAAAATAACAAATACTATATTTTAACACTAATATGTATTTCAACACGACTCCCAGAAACAAAAAATAAATTTATACAGTAAGTCTTCGACAATACGCGATTAATTGGTTCCGAAAAGTCGAGGAAAGCACAAAATTTAGCATTTTTGGCAAATATGTTTTAGTTTCAAAGGATAGGCGAAACTAAAGTAGATCTATATATATATACGCTTAAGAAAATATTATTTATTGCATATATTTATTGGACATAATGCACACAACAGAATCTACATACATATTTTTATGGACGAACTACTTTAAGTATCGGTCCCATGTTTAATTGTAATTGTCTTTTAGCCCTTTCGCGTTTTTTTAAAAATCGCGTAAGTCGAGGACTGACTACATATGTATTTTTAATTTTGCACGATGTTATGTCCGTGTTGATTGGGGCAAATGGATGTAAGATATAGATGAAATCTTCATCAATAACTTGACGTTTTTAAAATATATGGATATGGGGATTGATGATATGTTTCATAATTTGGTCGATATTTTGATTTTTTTATTAATCAATATGACGCGTAAATGACCCCACCCCGCACACTCTACGATGTCCCGTTGCAAACTGAGGACACACCGCCGATTACTGCGACAGCCAAATTCTCGCGGCACGTGTCACTAATGCGTTTCACTCGCACTTGACACATCTTTTTCGCAATTGCGGACGATAGAGCTCAAAATTTTTTTTATAATATGTATTCTTTAGACTTTTTAGACAAATAAAAAAAGTATGAGACATGTAGGATTTATAATAAAAGAGTTATTTGAAAATAATAAAAACTTGCGGCACCCAAATAGACTCCATCGGCACGGCTAGGTTAAATTATCGACGACTGAAGAAGAAATGTAATTATATGGGTCTATTCATCATATTGAATATATTTATCGAAAAGCAAACACAATGACACTATGGTTTATTCATATCACAAAATTCGAGAGCATAGCCAGGCGGGAAACGAATTATGTCTAAACTTGTGAACCTAGTTTATTATTTTAAAAAATATCAGAATTTATATAATAATAAAAGGCTTCAAGCCGCCTTCAACAGGCCCTATTTTCACCACATTTTTTTAAAAACACTAAAAAAATACGAGCTATTCGAACTAAAATTAAAATAAATACTAATCAATACATGTGGCGTGCGGCTAAATAGCAGTGCGTGGCCTAAGAAGAAGGTTCATTGCTCGTGGCTATGGATGCTTATGGCTTCTGCGTGGTTTTTATAATTATTTAATTTAATTTTAACAATTAGAATGACACAAATAGATAATATATATCATAACCGATACGTTGTAGTTTAAAAAATAGAGGAAAAATTACGATAGTGGAATTCGAGCAATCTTGGCACATTTCCCACATGTAGAGAAAATATCTCACGTCGCTACAGAATACATACATCGAGTACGTACTCGCGCATTCAACATGTGCTCGCTTCGTTCAAATGCAAACTTTCTCTCATTACGCGCTCTCTGCGGGTACAGTAAAAGTACAAAAAAACTCGTTTTTTTAATATGAAAAAAAAATCCGTATTTTACGAAATATGTTCGGAACGAATTGTACAATGCATCCAGATTTTAATAATATTTATCCGATTTGAATTTCGCAATAAAACACATTCATATATCTGCATCGGCGACTGATTGGACAGGTCTAACCGGATAAACCGGATTTGATTAATCGATTTATTCAAATATACAATTTCATCAATGCGTATCGAGCGACGTGATGAATAAGCATGTCCTCTCGTCAATAATTAATCTCGGAAACCCACCCAAAACATAGTTTTGATATTTTTGTCGATGAAACGAACGAGTGTCGAGACGTTGATCGAGCCGATACTGAAGCGAGTGGAACAGCGTCCTTGGCGCAGGAGGTTCATTACCTTTAGGATGTAATGAAAACACTCTGCTATCAACGCGAATAAACTTCCAGCGGATAATCGAACACGACATCAGAGAAATTCAACAATCGGTAGCCGATCTATAGACCGTATTCTTTGATGCAAAAGTTTAAATGCGTCAGTTAAAACAAACATAAAACGTGACACACATTTCGAATGTTATTATATGAAAACACGAAAGGGCTACCCAAAAATCGATTTATTTTTAACGACAATGCCGTTCAAACACTAACTTTGATAGGAATTTTCAGTCGTATTTAAATTTACTTACTAAATTTTTGGGTCATTTTAATAATAAAAAAATGCTGACGAAATAACGTCGAGGAAAATGTTGATAATCACTGACGGAGCAACACTTGCGTACATATCGGCGAAAACAAGGTCGCGGGTAAAGCAACATTCTCCGATCTTTTGTTACCAAACATGGTGAAATATATAGTGAATCTTAACGTGCCGATGTTGAGTCTTCAATTATATAACTAAATCATAATTATATTACATTCTATATTAAATACTAACGTTTTTCACGCGTACGTGCGATTTAAAAAAAATGTGATTAGAGTAAACTCCTGAATATCCATTTGCGGATTATCCTTGCACGAATTCTATTCATTTTAAAAAATAGTATTACGTGTAAAGACGTATACATACATCTAAAGAAGAATCATGTGTTGCAGGAACGCATCTGGAGCTCAGAAAATGAAACTTTAAATAAAAAACCTAGATCATTTATAAGAAATAGAAATAATAAATCTTCCTGTTGATTATTATAGCCAAAAAAGGACATGGATGGAATGATCTTTAAAGATTGATTCAAAACTGAATGGGTTCCAGAAGTGAGGGATTTTTGAAAAATAATAGGTTGGCACAGAACTATGCTGTTATTATATAATGCTGCTTCCTGTCCAAATTTTATTTATTTATTTATTATTATTAAGACAATGCATGGTTGCCACTAGAGTGATCCAAATCGGCAGTCACGCATAACAAACATATACATACAGAGTAAAAAAAAGAAAATGTAAATAAAAATATAAAAAACAATATGTAAATATAAAAATATAAATATATAACGAACGAAACTTTTCTGTTATGAGAAATTATAAAGTCTCATACAACAGATTAACAAAATGGCGATATGTATCTATAAAAACAAAATATCAACATGATTCGACAAGTGGTTGAGCAGAGTAATAGCTCTGGTTACCGGAGAGTTTCCGAGAGCACCT
>JAGXCT010036161.1:0-37446 GCA_022495035.1 Philopotamus ludificatus | reverse complement strand
AGTATATTGACCTTCTTTTCTCGAGAGTTACATACCCCAGGCAACCCTGAATCCACTGGGGTATAAGCTTTGGTATAATCCAATTTACCCCATATAGAGATATCTTTAAAGTATTGAATATAAATGAACGCATATTGAAAACATACGACAACATTATGTGTGCATTTTTTTATCACCAAATGTCATATCTTTAATATAATTCATGGATTACTTCTTTAACCCATTTTCGTCCAGTGTTCCAATATTGGAACATTTTGTTTTTTATCACCACTCTAATATCCATTGACGAATATAAATTGTGATTGCATCAGTCGATAGCAGACAAGCGTGAAGTGCTTCCGGTGCAGTCATTTCTCTATGATAATTTGAACTAGCGAGAGTGAGCGATGGTTTTTTAAAAACATAATTTACATTCAACAAAAAATGACATTTGACAAGTACGTTTGGTCAACTTTTATTTATGATCATATTAATTATTATTTATCATTGTTGTAGATTTGTTATATTTATAAATTCCATTCAAATAAACTGTTTGTCAGATTTTGGTTTTCTAACTTACTAACCCAATTTTATGTCCAGTGTTCCAATTTAGATTTTTTTAAAAAAACTCGTGTAAATTCAATACAAATGTAAAGAAAAAGAATATATTTCGTATGTTTAATTGAAATTATCATAAATTTTGAGAACAAAAAGATTAGTGAAACGCCATTACCCTACTGGCCTTAACATATAACAAATCTTCGTAACTGAAAAATGACTATACTGGATGCGATACATGGAGTTACTTCATCTTGATACAAAATAATGTCAGTAATACTCGTTCGATCGTGAAGGAAAAGTTTAGCTGATGTAGAAAGATTTTTTTTTATTCTAACGAGTCCGAGACAAGTGAAATGTTCAAGACTTTGAAAATGTCGATAAAGATACATTGATAAGTGCTTAGAATACGATTCGTGTGATCCGGGTTTTCAACGTACGAGGGAAGAGAATGGGGATGCAAGTGAAGAAGAAAAACTTGTCAATCATATTAGTCACAACACGGCACTGACTTTTGTTGTTTCTTTATTGGAGTACATCCCAATGGGGATTCGAATGTAAGGATATAATAATGCTGAGAAAATTCGAAATAGTATTCCATGAACCAAAGTCACAAATCTTCCTAATAAATATTAACTATGTCAAAATAAAAGTCTGCTTTAAAAATATATATGCAGTTTATTGTATATAAATTATATCAACAGTGATTGTCGACAATTTTTACTATTAATCTATGGTTTAGAAAACATCGATATATCGTTGTTCAGCAATCAAAGGGTTATTTCATATAACATTGAATTTATTGATCTTGTAAAATGACTCGTAGACACTCGGGCAAGGTGATTCTTGAAATCGGTTGCGAACACAGAGCCCATCAACGTTGGTAAAATAGAAAATTTGACAAGTAATTGCATCGTCGGTTGCGCGTGTAAAATTTCGCTTATCCGCGGATGCGTGACGATGTAATAATAGTGTTTACACGCTCACTTTACTATTACAAAACTATTGTACTCTGTTCCAGATATGTCATTATATTAAACCTGCCAAATTTATCGATACACGCACACACAGATTTAGTTTGTGGAGAGAGAATTGCCATCTCGGCAAATCATGTCACTGAGTAAGGGAACGTTAACCTTTCGCGCGGGGCTTCCTTTGAATTTTTTATGCTTTCGTATCGACCCTGCGGGTCAAACTAGTTCAGCGCTCTGGTAACCATTTTAGAGTTGCTCATTTTCGTTTAGAATCAATCCATTTATGGGGCGAGCGAAGATATTATGAAAATTTAATATTTAAATATTAGGCAACTTCATTCACTATTTTAGGTTTTCAGTTTTAAGTAAAATAATAGATTAACCGATCCTTCGCGGCGGCTAGAAATCAACAGCGTCATCCGAAGGAGATCTATGCATAATGGAAAATAGACCTCAAGCATTTCAATTTCATTTTTTTTTAAATGGATTATTCGTAGAAAAAAAGTAGTTATTGTCGAATATTGTTGTTTATATTTCTTTCGCAATTGCGGACAATAAAGGTCAATGATTATTTTTAATACAATCCTACATGTTATAAACAAAAAGTTTTGTAACTTGTAGGATTTATATTAAATGAGTATGTAATTAGAGAAAAGCCTGAGGACCCAAAGAGATCCCATCAGCAAGGCTAGGTTAATAATGAACATAATTGTTAAAAATATGCTGACGAATGTTTCATTAATTGGTAGGAGGTTAAATATTCTTCAAAATGAATTTGCTCTCTTAAAAATAATCCCGATTAGATATATCGAACAATGTCAACGTTTTTCCAATTTTTAAAGCACTTCTGAAATGCAATTTTTGATATTTTTTTGATATTATCGGGAATTGTAAAGCAAGGAGTTGTAGCACATCTGGCTAATATGGAGACTGATGTACGTTGGTGTTGAATAACGGTGTTGTTTTTGGCCAATAATTGCTTTCAGATAATAATGATTAACATAAATAAACTCATCCCTCGATTCGTGTGGGTTTTATGCGGTTTTAAAAACCGCGTAAAAAATATATTTTAGAATTCCTGTAGGTTTAGTTCCGCCAATAGATAGCTGATACGAATATTTATATTTTTTTTATTTCCCGGAACATATCCCGATTTGTATAAGCTCCGTGTATTTATTTGCGCGGTTTTCATTTACGCCGTTTTTCATGGGACGTATTTACCGTGCAAATCGATATTATTATTCAAGCACAGTTATATTTTATTATCAGGATTTCGATATAAAAAATACTATGTGAAGCGATTCCAATTCGTATTTAGTAATTATATAGGTCGATGCAAATCTTTATTAGAGAACCGCACGCTAGCAAAATGTTATCAACGCTAATTCAATGAATCTGGCCTGATTATTCTGATATACGAAGCAAAAATTATTCAGGAAGTTTATAATTGAATTGCACAACGAAATTGAACTATTCCGGTGTGATTATGCAGACATTTGCTTTAGATTAATCAAGTGGAAGACTGTACATATTATTCTCAGTGCCGTGTCAATTAAATTACATGCGTGCAAAATTACTGCCAATGTCGCCGAAGGCATCAACCGGTTCGACGTTTCCTCGCCGCAATTATAGAAAATTTCATCGCCAACACGAAATTATACTCCGGCCTCATTGACCTGCGCAATCGATCCGGCTTCCTATCGGAGAGGATGTTGGCGACGACAATTAAGATTAAATCGGCAATAAAACGGAATGAATAAAAAATAGATCCGCCTCCAAACACGTAAAATAGTTAGAATAGCAAAAGCTGCCACATTAGAAAACCGGTTGGGAACGTGAGAGAATTAAAAAACTGTTACCTGCGGCAATTCCATGATCTACGATCCCGGTATAACCATGAGCTGGAATGCATACGCATTCTGTATAACTGTACGCGGAAAGGTATCCTGACCTACGTGAAACTAGAGAATTCAACGCTTTGCTAATCTCGAGCGAGCGTGCACATTTTGGAAACACGTGTTGTGAAAAACGACCCATGAAGACACGCCCATGCGTCCCATGCCCAGATGTTGACATTGATAATGCACGTGTGCGGACGCCGAGTGGTTCGTTCCCGCAACGCTTCGTCACAGAACGTGTTTAATCCTCGGGGACGGTGATTTCAGTGAATTTGCATTGTTTCAAACGCGGCGTTATTTAAAATCTTCAGGAAAACACGTGGGATTTAGTAATTTGCGGAGACTAATGCGCGACATGACACCGTAGTCACGGAATAACAGTCCACGGTGCATTCGGTGCGAACGATGTGTCTATCGATCAACCATAGGATGATAAGCGCGTGTTACGGTTGTACATACAAAATGGCCGAGTGTCGTGACCAAACCTGTTTAGCAGCCCGTACGGAGCGGAATCAAATGATCACATAACATAACAGTGACGCGAGCCTGCCGCCGCCCAGGACCATCATTCACAGATTAGGCACGGGCGGGATTCGGTCAAGCGATGGGAGGAACGAGGAAGGATCGGAATGAGGCGGCGAGATAAGTAGGTGGATAGAGCGGGCCGTGTTCATTGCCCGCGCCGACGGCATAACGGTCCGCGCGGCCGAGGATCTCTACACCGGTTTCTTGGCGACCGACGGATGCCAGCTTCTCAAATCTGAATCGAACTATTGACAGAATTACTAGAAGGTGTGAAATCCGGTCGTCGTCCCGTTGCATCGGGAGGGGACATGGCCCACTGCGCGACTTCGAGTACGTAAGACTTGCATTGCGAATATGCATAATAGATTACGACAGAGTCAATAAACGCATACTACATCCGAGCAATTCTAACGGATACGTTAGAAAATTGTCGCAGTTCCCAGATGGAAAAGCGGCGAAGGCCAGACCGGTGCTCGGTTGCGCTTTCTCTTCACGGCACACTTTCCAGCCGACAGCTATCACTGACGCCAGTTGGCTCCGTCCGAAGACACTCCATGACGACTTCCACTTCCATCGGCCGACCAGTCCGGTGGCAGCCGATTTCTACCCACGTGACTGGAAACCGCGAGGCTGACAAGTGCCGCGAAGTCGTTTTGAGCGTATCGATCAAGGTTCCGTAATGCCAATACACAGCAGTAGGCGGCCATCCGACTGTAAAACCGAGCACGCACATGCGACGAAGCGTTCATAAAATGCGTGCAAGAAAACAAAGCATAATTTAAATACTACAGCGCTTATCTAAACAATAGTATATGAGATTTTTGAGTACTGAGTATTACAATCAGTGACGACTGGGTACCCACTGTCACCCAGTGATGACTGGGTGACAGTGGGTAAACTATTTGAGGGTGCTTCGGGATATTAAAAATTAAAAAAATATTTTCGCTCATATTTTATTTAAAATATAAAAAATAAGGTGATGTAAATATACTAAATAATATTAACAATAATAAAAAAAAAGTTACGAGCGGGACGTAGCTCAGGAAACTGTCAGTCATTATGACTGCGTTTCAGTGTGTCAGTATGACTGCACCGAGTCGCAGCTCTTAGTGGCGAGACCCCCCCCGCACTCCGCGACCGGCCCGCATACGTCCAATGCCCGACGCTGGTAGCGCTGACAAGCAGACAGCGCTCTTGCACTACATCGCGGCGAGTAACATTGCCTGCGTAGGCACCGACCAGATTGATAAATATAAATCATATTTATACTTTCTTATAGATAATACATAAGCGATAAATACATATATGTATGAATATATAAAAATATATATTTCCTCAATTTGTTCGGGGGTACTGCAGCCCCGCAGTGATTACAATACAATAAATATGTAATGAATATTGTATTTCATTTTTATATTATTAGTCTCGTTACAATCTATCTCGATTTACATAGTGATTTGCTGAACTACCGTGTAAATCAAGGAACAGGTGTGTATGAATTACATATACAGTCAACCCTCCTATAACACCGAGATAGGGACCACGCTATAGAATCCCACCCTATAGACGACTAGGCACCCAAAAAAATTTAGAGTTATTAATTGTATTTTAATTGAAAGAAATAAATCTAACATATTTTAAATGACCTTGTTCTATTATTAATTTGTTCACGCATCCATGTTGTATTTTGCTGTCAATTAAAAGGCATTGATTGACCTTTATTTTACGAAGCAATGTATCACATATTTACGAAATATATACTTTGACCTTGAAAATGTTTTGTTTGGTAGAAAACGCTGATCTAGAAGGACGCACTATAGGAGGGACTGTGCTTTTAAATTTAGATATAAAACCCACATAATATTAATTAGCTTAGCTCCATTGACAGAATTGACATTGACATTTGTAGAAATCTTCAAATCTTTTAACATAATAATAAAACATAATCAGCTTACAGAATACGAAAGCTCCTCCGACATTACAATCATATTGTGAAATATGGAAAAACCGTATTTTGAGCTCAAAAAATATTAATATATTATGACAAGAGCCAAGGAGCGTGTTTGGTTGCCCTTAACCCTGTGGTTGCCGAAATCCGATATATGGATTTTTTCTACAGTAGCGAGAATTGCCGGATCCGACGGATCTGAAATCGTAGTATCCAATAAATTTTAAACCGCCTGTAGGGTAATTGCTTTAGGGGTATATAACATTTTTAAACAACACGACCAACGCATACAACGCCGCCGCTACAGTATATTTATAAATTAAACAACACATTTTTACTTTTTAATTATTAATTTTAAAATTGTGGCATTTCTGGAATAGTAATCCCAGAAGGCCCGGCAACCAAAGGGTTAATTATATTTGCGCGTAAATTTAAATTTACCAATGCGAACACCATTCTTTGCCATGGCCAAATCTAACCGTGGAGTTTGCTGGTTTTTGAACTGGAGCATAAATACATAGTTCTAACCAGTAATGTTTAAGAAATAGATTTCTGTGAATCCGGAGTTGTTATGCACTGTATTATACAATGCTAGGTAAAATTACTTGTAAAAAATATGGTTTAAGAAATGTTATAATATGGTATAATAAATTTACGATAAAACGAGAATTATTCGTGAATAATGGTACGTACTTATCCGTTAGAACAATTGAAGCAGGATTAAAGAGCATTTATACATATTATTAATACTGATTATTACCTATTACATCTTAATCAATTTTGTGAATTATAATAATTTACATAAAAAACTAATATTATCGGAAACTAAATTGTAAGAAAACGGTGTACAAGTATATTCCATTAATAAAAAACGTTTCAAAAGTATAATATGTGGTATGTGATATATGGTAAAAGAAAGTTAATCATCAGTTCTGATAATGACTTTCTCACGAGCCATGACAAAAATAAGCGTGAGCCGGAAAAAAAACCAGCAATACGTTGTCACGTAAAAGTAATTACAGCATTTTGGGCCACGGAAGTTTGAATTATTTAATATCAAAGAAAATATCGACGTGTGTAGTAATTGCGCGATATAATTAATTACCTTGGATGGACTGTCCAGTTATCCAGCTGTCATAGAACTTTCGATGTTTATGAGGTTCAGCGCGAAGCGAGATGTTACAGTGATGTCTGCCATTCTGAAATAAAATAAAAAATACAAGATTAGGATACTTGAAATTTATCAAAGTCGTTAAAAAAATTGAATTGATAACTTGGCTCGGCTGAAATGACACTACGCGGTAGGCGATGACAGTTTCACAATCAGAACGAAAATATTTTTGGTACATAATGGCGAAATCATTTGTAATATCGCCAGTGACACAATTTTATTTTTATCATAAGGATAAAAAAGCAATTTTGTACATAACCACCATAACGTTGTCGTTTTTATGTAAAATATTATGAGCATAGATTTTTTTTGGCGAGGTAATCCCAAAAAGGCGGCAAGGAACATATGCGAAAACAAATTTAATAAGCACTTACAAAAATTGTAAGCAATCTTAAATAAAATGGAATGTGCGTAACATCAATCTACTAACAAATTATTATTACATTCTTGGTATTGAATAACAATTGAGACGCCATTGCATACAGCACTGATAAACCGTAACCCAGAACGTTAAAGTGGATCAAGGCCGAATTGCGCGCGAGATTTTCTTTCGGGTGAAAACTGCAACACTGTCTTTTCTCAGTATTTAAAATACCGAATCTTTTTACAGTTTGGTCAATTATAATTCATTGGCAGCTCAAGACGCGACGTGAATCGCAAAGGAAGTAAGCCGAGTGTGAAGGCCATCGGCATCAGCAAAACGCCTTTATTATCTCGATCGTTGGATAAGCCGAGCCGACGCTGAACGCTTGCAACACTGTTGTTGTGCGATTGCGTAATCCGAGGTTGCAAAGCAATTATGGTGTGTGTGTTGCCGTTCGCGAATCGAAAAAATCGGGGTGCTGGGCTTATACAGTATGAAATCGTAATAAAATTTATCGGATCGTAAAACGCTCTTTGCGTCTAGAGGTTAAAGTATTCAGCTGCAAACAATGAACTGTGTAAAAGCATGTATTGTGTGTATAAAATATTACTTATGTACACACAAGCGATTCTTTTTTGCATGATGAATGCGTTCCAGATGCTACCATGATAAAAAATATCCCTAAATATTAATAAAATCCTGGCTCTTTTATATAATTAAAAATAACATGTGTTAAATACAGTGGCAGCTCGTGGGTTAAACATTTGGGGGTGCTGCGGAATATTAAAAATTAAAAAGCTTATATCGCTTATATTTTTTGTTAATATTTTTTTTAAAAAAAAAAATAAGGTGAGGTAAAAAAACTAAATAATATTAACGATAATAAAATAAGCGCCAGCGGTGCGTGGCTTAAAGAAGCTATGAATCAGTATGACGGCGCTTAGCGGCGAGACCCTCCCCGCACTCCGCTACCGGCACGCGTTCATCAAATACACGACCCCGGTAACGCTGACAAGCAGGCAGCGTTCTTGCACTACACTGCGCAGCATAACACTGCCCGCGTAACCATCGACCAGATTAATAAATATAAATTTTATTTATATTTTCATATACATAATACATAATCAATGGACACATCTATATTCATCTATAAAAATAAATTTTTCCTCAATTTGCCCGAGCGCCCTCCGTTAAATATAAAAAAAAATGAAAATTGAGTTAAAAAATTATACATACATATTTTTAGCCCTTTGATTGCTAAACAACGATATAACTTTGTTTTTTTTGTACTATCGAGAAACATCTCAGCAGCCAGAGGTAAAGAGTTTACAACCTATTCGTTTCTTAATGTTCTCCTTACCAGCGTTTCGAACCGGAATTGAACAAAAAATAACTGTTATTTTTGTCAGTACAAAAACCAGAGCTGAACCGGAAAAAAATCGGATTATTTCGGTTCAGTACATGCTTAAACACGTTTCAGCAACAGTAGTTTAGTAATTTTGTTTTACGAGGCAATAGAAATAATTTAAATGTATTTTATTAATAATTAGAAGACATTTTAACAATAAGAGGTAACTTTTATCTTTTTCAATTATAAATAAATATAGCTGTATACTTCACCCGTGAATATACTTATTACAGTAATACCCCCGATAGCGCGTGTTCCGATAGCGCGAATTTGAAAATAAATCGCGGAATTCACCCTGACAACGCGAGCGCATTCTCATCATGCATAGCTCACCGTAAACCTATGCCGTTTGGCTGGCGCGCCTGTGTGTTGATCTCGCTCGCACATATATGTTCTCAAGGTGTGCGAGTGTTCGGCAATATCTCACCATTCACGCCTGATGTAGACAATGAGCCACGGATATCTATGTGTATGTCGACGATCGCATGCATGGCAATCGAATATTTCATTCATCAAGATTCATAATTTTTTTTTACATTGTTGTCAGTTTTGGCAGATTTGTAATTTTTGCAAAATCTCCTTTACCCTAAATTTTGTATGTCCTTCATTATCCCGATAACGCGTTGAGTGTTGAACAACGATATATCGTTATTTTTTTCACTAACGAGAAACACCTCACACAACAAGATGGTTAAATATAAACTGTGGAATGTAAAGAATATATACGATAATTATTCGGGGATGTTTATACTGTGAATATTAAATTTTGATAACTGTTTTGATTGTTGGTTAATTTTTTTCTCCCCGAATTTTATTGTAACTACAATTGTCATTTGCGTACTGCTGGGACTAAGGCAGTTCCTGACGATCATACCTTAATAGAAAAAAGCAGGATATAACGTCAGACTTGTCCTTCATTAGTTTCGGTGTAGGGACAACTCATAACTCCATAATAAAATAAAATTTATCGTACAGACATAATGTTAAGCAATATTGCTACAAAAAATAAGAGTACGTGGTACAATTTAAATTTTTATTATCCTAGTCGTGCCGATTTGGGACCCCAAGTTTTTGATATTTCTCAAATAACTCTTTTAATATAAACCCTACGTGTTCCAAACTTTTTGTATTTGTCTAAAAAAGTTTAAAGAATAAATATTATAAATAATCTTTGAACTTTATTGTCCGCAATTTCGAAAAAAAATAAAAACAATATTTGCTTCTGTAGCAACGAGAGCGATTTTTTTTCTCGCTCGCATCTGGTACGATGGGCCAAGTGCCTGTGAAACGTAAACAAGTGACACGTGCCGCGAGAATTTGGCAGTAGGTCTACCGGCGGCGTATCCTCAGTACAATAATTTGAATTTTTATTAATAAGCTGTGTTATTATTACATATCTTGCCTGTGGTACCGATGACCCTAAAACCAATTAAAAAAATGGAATTGAGTATTAATAGATTGTTGCATATTTAGATGCATTATTACTATGTTTGCGTACTTAAATAATAATAAAAAATATAATAAAAAAAATGTTGACTCTCCATTACACAGAATCGTGTCACCTATGAAATTAGCACCGAACGTTTCTTCGGTTACGGTGAATCGGGGAAGTCTGTAAGTCGGTCAATGTAATTATCGCTATGCCGGGTTATAAAGTGTCGATATCAAAAATAAGCAAGCACAAATACGAAGGTTACGGCTTTCTAACTTTATATCGATCTGCGACATATACTGGCTGGCTTTCTATTTGTACTTTAATTAAAATCGACGTGAATCGTATCGACATGACCTTATTATGAAAATACACTCTACGGTCCGAAAAAAACAATGAATACATATTTTTACATGAATTATTTGTTCTAACACGATTCCCAGAAACAATTATATTTCATATTTTCAATTTCGCGCGTTATTGCATCCGATGTATGAATGAACGGCATCGCATTGCATACGGAGGGGACATATAAATATATATATATACTTTTTTACACGGTTTTTTGTGGAACGTATCCACAGTGTAAAAAATAAGTTGGGTGTATTAGTATAGGACGAAATATATTATTTATTAATTAAAATTTGAATATATTTATATTAATGTTTGCGCAATACACCGTATTAGATGAGGTTTCATCGTCTGACATCGCGATAACTCGTCCATTATCTACACAATGAAAGAGAGCGTAGACGGACAACAACAAGAACCTCGTGCCCTAATTGGAGCACATGCGCAAAGACCATCACATACCCAATAATGAAAATCGATTAATTTATAATTAAATCCATCAAGCTCTGATACGAGACAAATTGTGGCGATATGTTTGTGTTAGTCGATATTATCGAATTGGTCCTATCTCTCTGTTTGTAATCTTTCTTCTTTCGCGTCGCTTCGCTCTACCCCTAGACACAATCCGACCCCTCCTCTTCCCTCCTACAATCCTTTATCATTCCCCGAAATTCCGGTTCAACAACACCTCCCCGGTTAGAATCTATTTTTACGCCCGCGTCGTAAAAGCTATACTGCGGGTATTTAGTACATAAAGTGACAAATTAGCAAACGCTTTGAATCTGTAATATAAACAACTTTTTCTTTGTTTTGAATAAGAAATAAGCGGGAGAAATGTGGTAATAATAACAAAGCAGTGAGCAAGCAAGCAAGCAAGCGCCAAAACAAGAAAAGTCGAAGAAAGCCATAAAAAAACAACGAGCGCCGAAGTACGAGACGGTATACACTCAACTCTTTTTTTACAAGCGACATTCTGAAATTATAATGTAACAAGAAATAAAACGTGTCGCGCTAAACTTTGCTGCTTCATCTGCACCGTATTATTGTGAATATCGCATTCAGGGTCGCAGATTCGCAACTCGCGACTATTTATAGGGCTCAATGTTGGTCAGCGACACGTGTCCGAAAGGTACAATGCGGACCAACGCACCGCGCTAAACTGGTACACTAGGGTTCAGCGGGGGAGTCAACTTTTTAACACAATTAAAAATGTACACGCAAATCCGATTTTTGCGGAAAGGGTTGACACAAGCGACAGCCCTGCTGCCACCGCCAGGGGTGTATCGTTGGCGAGGGGAGTTATCGACCGCGTGCACTGGAAAGCGTTAACTTGGAAACCGTGGGGGAGGTAGGCGGCGGTTGGGTGAAAGCAATTTCAGAAATTGAGATACATATTAGGGGTACATGCACGTGAGGCATCAACCTTAGTTTCGTGGACGACGCAGAATATTATAAACTGGGTAAATTCTAAAATAATTTATATAAAAAATAAATCGTATCTTCGGCGACCCTAAAACATAATTAAAATTTTACCCCTTTAGGAAAATGTCATTTTAGGGGAGAATCAAATATACGTGAACAATGGTTAATTTATAAATGTGAGTCACGATATCAAAATGCTGAAACCATAGTCAGCGTATTGATAAGCTTCGCTCGCATTTATCCCACAATCTGTGCACATATTAATACAATGTTGGTCACGCCAATGGTAACGCATAGTAAAGAGAAATTCGCTCTTCAACTTAGATCTTTAGTTTTTTTTTATATGCGATAGATTAAATTTTTATCAGGGTTGGTATTAAAAATTAGTGTATGAACTTCGCGATCGAACTATTATAGTATTGAAACGAATCGGTTTGTATGATTAAATGACTATATCCATCCCTCGATTTACAAGGTAGATACTTTCAGTAAAAAAAGTATATGAAAACCGCTTAAAAAGACATGAAACTCATATAAAATGTAGGGATACACTCTAAGAAAAAAACATGATATTCTTAACAACATGCCAACTTTAATAAGATAAAGACATAGCCGTGTTAATTCAAAACGGCGTAAAAAAAGCCCCGCCCAAATCGAGGGATGAGTGTAAATATAAATGCATTTTAAAGTATTCAAGAAAACCCCTATTTTTATTGTATCGATATTATACTTGTAGTTTTTTTGAAAACAAAAGATATGTTTTTCATACACATGCGTTTAAAAATCAAAAATTACAGAACTATATTCAAAATGACAACAAAAAACATGAAATCACTATGAAAATGGGGAATAACGTGGTCCGCAAATCCATGTACAACGTTATTCCACAAATTTTCGTTGAAATCCTTATCCAAGAAACTGTTTTTTATTAAAAAAAAAAA
The DNA here is from genome assembly GCA_022495035.1 of Philopotamus ludificatus. Classification (NCBI taxonomy): domain Eukaryota; kingdom Metazoa; phylum Arthropoda; class Insecta; order Trichoptera; family Philopotamidae; genus Philopotamus; species Philopotamus ludificatus. The sequence goes on along the minus strand of JAGXCT010036161.1, from coordinate 24,475 downwards.
AACTTTTCATATAAATTGGGCAAATCCTCAAACATTGGTTACTCATGACTAGACTAAATTGTACTCTCCAATAATAGCAAATTAATTAATAGAGGACGGGTAGGAGACTTACAGCCGGTCGAAACGTAAGCGAACGCCGACAATGAATTTGGGTAAAAACATATTCTTAAACATTTTATTTTATATAATGTACAATTACATATGAATTTCGCCAAAAGAATACCATTCATGGTATAATGAATGCCAAATATTTTAATAATATTTTTTTTAAACAAGAAATTTTACACATTTTCACAGACAGATGAATGGCATTGAAGTAAAATCGAAGCGCCACTAACCTAGCCGTGCCGGTGGGGTCAATTTGAGAGCCTAAGTTTTTGGGTTATTCTCGAATAACTCTTTTAATATAAATCACACATGTCACAAACTTTTTAAATTTGTTTAAAAAAGTCTAAAGAATAAATATTATAAATAACTATGACCTTTATTGTCCGCAATTGCAAAAAAAAAATAAAAAAAAACAACAATATTCCCATACGGTACGATGTGCGAGTGAAGCCGTACTAGTGGACACGGTGTGTCCTCAGTAAGCGGCGGGACATCGCCGAGTGCGCTTGTCATTTACGTGTCATATTGATTAGTTAAAAAACTAAAATAACGACCAAAATATGCATATCATGAATAACTTTATTTATTCTTAAAATAATATATTTTTTAAATAAATGTCAAGATGTTGATAAAGAATTCATCAACATGTTGAAATGATATGCTTGGGGTCTATTTTCCATTATAAATAGACCCCCTTCGGACGAAGCGGTTGTTTTCGAGCCGCCGTGACGATCGGTTAAATAACAATGATTCATCATTAAATAATTTTAACCCCATCTGTATTTTATTTACCAAATATATATTTTGAAACTAATCCCACACACATAATAAATCATTATCCGAAAATGAGTAATTTGGTTACACTGGACAAGACTGTAAATACACTATGCCAAATAAATTATTGAAATGCTAAATAATTCAAATTAATGAAGACAAATTATGCCATAAAATATCAACGAAAACTTTTCACATGACAGAATCATTATTATATTCAAGATATAAATTATTCAATTTACGACCAGTTCGCAATATAAAGGGTTTATATTTTTAAGTCAGCTCCAGAAATTCCCAATTAAAATATAGCAGATGCTTTTACAGCCCCGAGCGGGGTGCGGGAGGAGCTAACCCAGTACATTTAATTCGCTTCACATGATAAAGGCTTGTTTGCCTATGGGAAATTTAATATCGCCGAATTTGCCAAGGTTTGCCGTATAATTAAGTATCCGATGGTGAAAATAGAATAATGTCAAAATTTATTATTCTCATTGTGTTATTTGGAAACTCCGATTTGTATCTATCTACATAAGCCGTGGCGAACTCTTCCGCAGCTGGCTATTGCTAAAAATAATCCGGCGAGTTCGTCACGACACACAAAAGCAGAAATCGGTAGCTACAAGGTGATTGCATCAATTTGTTACTCAAACGATATTTCTAAAAAAAATCAACCTTTTTGAAGCCAAATTTGGAAGAAGCCGAGTAAATGAATCGTCGCTGGATTTAAAATATTTATATATAAATCAGTACACAAATACTTATTTTTAATGTTCTTTTTTATCAAAGTAACATAAAAATACTTTCGGACTATGCAATTTATTAGCCAGAATACCGGCCGTCCCCTCCATCATCCATAGACCGACCTCGCTCAATAATGTTTAACTAAGCATAATGTAATCATACGAGAACTGGTTCTGCTTTTATAGAACGACTCCATAATTATATATTTCTGTATTATGTTGACAATCCCTGACTTGTTGGCTCTCAATGAAACATATGCGGAGTTTCCTCGTTCATTCACGCAATTTCCAGTCACGTTTTATAGCCACAAAAATACACTATGAACGACGAAAAACTATGACAGAATATGCCAAATATGTACAATGTATTCGTAGTATTAATTACTAACGCATTTCATTCAATACTTCGATTATACGAATTTAAATTACTCTGAAATATTAAACATTTGTAGAATAAATTTAAAGACATAAGATCAACTGGTTAAATTAAAAAATCCTTGGTTCTAACATTATTAAAACATATACATATAAGTCGATCGTTATCGCGTGCCGGTATTGGATGTGGCGGTGATGGCGGTTGGACACAATAATGGTTTCGTAGATTCTTCGGGGCTATGAGGAGCCAGACCGCTATGCAGGCCAATTCAGTGACTTGTGTATTACAGAAGGTGTCCGTTCAGACCATGAATTAAATGATAGTGACAATTTGTTATATATTTCGCTATATTTGCTCGAACGAGGAATCAAATCGAAAGATAATGTGACATTTTAGAGACGCATTGAAAACGACAAAACGACGATGGTTAAAAAATTATGATAAGGAGTAGAACGACAATTCACAAAGAAACAGACTTCAATGGTGAACGTAAAACCAACAGAGTGTAATTAAAACCTCGTGGCTGATCTTAAAAACCATTCCGGAAAAATAATTGGCAACAAATTTGCTTCCGCGCGTAACTTAAAAAATACAGTCCTTGAGAGGCAAATAAACATCTGTTGTGCAAACATAAAGTCACCGGTTTTTGGGAAGGTGTGTTACTGGTTGACATGAGAAGTGGGAAATAATGGCTTTTTCTAAAAAAGGTACCTGTTTCTACCGTCATTGACCATGGAAAGGTTTCATCACATTGTATTATAACAAAAGCGTATTGAACCCATCAGGGAGATAAAAGATCCAGATAAGAAGCGATTATTTTGATAAATACTGTAGAGCTTTGACCCATTTTTTGCCAGAATTTCTATTTCTCAAAATTCATGATAATATCAATCAAAATAATGATATTTGACACAAAACGAGATATTTTCATTTTCTTTACATTTGTATTGGTTTTACATGAGTTTTTTTAAAAAATGGAATACATTAGGCGTATAACGGGATAAGTTAGAAAACTAAATTAAAACAAACAGTTTACTTAAAATATAATTAACGAATATAACGAATCTACAACAATAATAAATTATAATTAATATGACCATTATATAAAAAATGACTAAACTTATTCAAATGCCATTTTTTGTTGAATGTAAATTATGATTTAAATAGCCCCAACACACTCCCACAAGTTCAAACTTGAAAAGTTACTACAATAGACACTCCTCACACTTTCAGCTATCGACTAATGAAATCTTAATTTATATTCGTCAATAGATATAGGAGTGGTGATAAAAAAAACAAAATGTTCCAATATTGGAACACTAAACAAAATGGGTTAATGCAGATAGAAACACTTGGTGACTATTTTAAATATAAATGTGCAAGCCCCATAGTGAGATGTATTTGTGAGGATGACCCCAGAAAAAGTCATTGTGCAACAGGAAATTTAATTAATTCACTGCGTGTGCGCATCGCTGCACTTTCACCCGCTCATTTAAAAATAGACGAGTCGAAAAAAATCTTGCATCGGCGCAGTGGCCTCGATAAATATTCAATTACAACCATGTCGATCGACGATCGACTCCATCTATTTCCAAATAGAAAATGGAACACACTTGAATAAATAATGTTATTTTTCGGATTCGCAGACGTTAACGCCGATGGATGGTTCAGCATTTGACTCATCAAAAATTCATTTCCATACAATGCCCTACTATACCGGTGGACGATTATACCATTCAGCTATCGGTTGGTTAATTACATTGTGAATGTGTACATTGCGAAATGGGCATCTATTAAATTTTGTTTTGTTTTAATCTTGCGGATAATATTGGCGCTGATTTTCTACGATATCGGCGGTGTGCTTATACATTACAAGAAACACATGAAATAGTTACACAATGACGGCGCCAAGGTCACATTTATAAGAGTCAGATAATAATTTTAATGGCACACGAAGGCACAGTAAACCAAACATCGTGCGAAACAGAGATATGTACGTGCTGAATACCGAACCAACAACACAAATAATGGTGGGAAACCGACGCGGATAGACTTGCAACCGTTTTTGAAAAGTTTTGGAATCGTTCCAGATGACAAATCCTCCGACCGGAAGTTTGCGAGGCGCCATTTTCGGCCGCGAAACAGTTTGCAAACAAACAGAGTCGTTGCGATGTTTGTTTGTAATTCCACGCGATTAAAATACAATGTAAACATTTGCATCGCGTTGCGTAAGTTGCGTAACAAATCGCACGTGGCATTCTGGGGACAAGTGCGGAATGGGGGAGAGGAGGGAAGAGCCATAGAACCACTCTCACTACTATGACGGATTATCTCTATTACGCTGATTGTCTGCCAACCGCAAGCGATTAGGTTATCGAGTGTTTATCGCCAAATTTATGGTAACAATTAGAACGCGCCAAATTAACATTGATTATGTATTTTGAACAAGCTTTTAAAGTTAACGCCAACTTAATAAATGTACGTCTGGAAATTGCATAAACAGTAATCTCATAATTAAATTTAAATTATTATTATACTCTCAAAAGAAAATGATTAAAACGAGACACTAAATTGATGGAAATTCTACAGGTAAAAAACTAAAAATTCTTGCGAAAGACTAAACGTGATTTTGCACTAATTTGCAAATCTTGACAAACAATGTAACGACGATAATTTTGATTATGCAATGTATAAAAAAAAATTACTCATCAATAAAATTAAAGAACAAAATTTTTAAACAATTTTACATGAAGTCTTGTTCGCGACATACTTTCATATTCTGAAATATAATAAAAATATTTCTAAAATAATGTTATATACCTCTTATTTTAATACCTTTTTTTGAGAAAATAATACTTCCCTAATAAAATTAATATAATTTTTAAATAACAAACGTATCGAAATTAAATTCCATATTCGCCTTTAAAATGGCGCAACGCATACATATTTGTATATATAAATATAATATAAATTTTCTAAATATGTAATGTGTATACAACATTATGAAAAATGCACACGAAGACGATTTCTGCGTGAGCCGACCCCTATAGACGCGCACTACGAAACGCGTTTTTGCGCAAGCGTGTTAAATCTGGTTTTTGTATATTTTTTATGTGCTTTTCTGTGAATAATAACGCTACGTAATAAGTACTCCATATTCGCGGGGGTTAAACGCTAACCAACGGTATGGCGATCCGAAAACATTCTTATGCATTTTATGTGAAGTATTTAAATAAACGACGCATTATATATGATTACTACTAAAAGTAAAACAAACATATGGCGTCACATTTCTGCACACTGATTTTTAATGTTGACGTATGTATAGATAAAGTTGGCAACATTGCGCTATCATTGTAGAAATGTCAGTTTTACGTCAGCAAGTCTGTGCACTCTAACCTACCATAATTATTGATAAAAAATGACTTGTTGTTATGTGACGTGATAATTGTCTTGTTAATATTTTAACGGATATAAACTCTAATCTACACCATAAAAAGAGATCCAATTATAAAATAATTAACGTTCGGAATAAGTAACATTTTGATCAAAGGCAATTTAATATATTAATATACCACGTATTTAAATTGCATTTTGACTTCCAAGCCAATAGTTTATTAGTCAATCTAATAAACTATTATTCAACAATCCAATTTATTTATTTTTATTTCTCATAAGACAATGCGTGATTGGCATTATAGAATAACCCAGGTCGCCAATCACACATAAAAATATAATAGTAACTTAAAAAAAAAAAATAACATATATAACCATAAAGCAGAGAATAACAATAAAAAATGAAAATAATTATTAATAAAAAATCTCATAAAATATCAACGAAACGGAAATATTTAAACAATCAAATATATCTACATAAGCGGCCAAGTGTTTGAACAGAGCAATAGCTCTGGTTAACGGGGAGTTTCCGAGAGCAACTGTCCTCGCATTTGGAGGAAGAAAAAGCACATGCGAACGAGCTCGATAGTAGTGAGGTGGCGCCCAAAAGGGCAATTTGCACAGTACAAGGGCGTTATGTACTGCAACCGACAGTCTGAAGACGTGCTTTGCCAAGTAAATCCACCTTCTTTTCTCCCTATGTGCTGGGGTGGGTATAAACTTGGGTAGAATCCAAACTTCCCCCATGTAGAGATACCTAAGAAATTTCTTCTGTATCTTCTCTAATCTAATAAAGATTAATCGAACTCATATGCGCGACTCTCGTAGACAACGCGAAAAATTTAAGTTTACATTATAATATGACATATGAAAACTAATTCATTGAAATATTGTTACAATTAAGAATCTGTATATAAATAAATAACACGAGTTTATCAACTTTTTATTATAACTGGTTCATTCACCCCGATAAGTTATTTAAATGAATCGAAACACAAATTTATTGCGGAAAACACAAAAAATATACCAATATGTACACTATTTAAACGAGAGTTTATTTTTAAATATTTAAAATCTAAATTCTATTCGATCGCCGAAAATCGTAAATTTTATAACGCGCTTTCAGGAAATGCAGAAACGAGCCCGAGTCGATAAACCTCTAGATACGGAACCGTTGCGACATCCGCGTCGGTTCGACGATTACGTATTCGCGTCGTATATATTTATTTATATTAATCTAACTCCGATAATGTTATGTTGTGGGAGATAAAAATATATATACGCACACATAAAACAGGTGCGTCTGTCACTGAATTATTCACAGCGCGAGCGATGAATCGCGATCTCGTTCTGAAAATAGAATCACAGTTCGAGTTTTCTATGATAACGGAGAAAATGGCGCCCGACTAGAAAATGTAGGTCAAAAATTAAAAACAAACAAACACTAGCGCGTGCGTTTCTTCGCTCGCGTGGAAATTTATCAGTTTATACAAATATTTCATTTCGCAATTAATGCGAATAAACAAATTGTGCGAAACAGACGTCGTTAACTTTTATTGCGGTCGATTTTCGCAACGGCTTTTTGACAAGTCGAACGAATGCGATGTCGAACGTCGCCGACACCCGGGACAATACGCATTCGTCAAATACCTCAGCGGGTCATGGTCAGGCGCGATCTCGTCATCGGCGAAGACCGCACCGTGCACACACGCAGTCACTCGATATCGGCACTCTTTCGCCAGCGAAAGGAGAAGAGTGCCAAACGCGCACGGAGAAAAGAAAGCGGAGTCGCCTCTGCAGGCACTGTTACGGCAATCCCCCGCTACCGTCGTCGAGGGCGGCGAAGACTCGGGTCTGTGCGGGTAGCGCGAGGCATGCCGACACAGTCGCTCCGCGGCAATGTTGCTAACTGACTCGATTTCGTTTTTGGTCGACGGCGACGTCGCCCGAGCGAGCGCCGTCCCCGTCGCGCGCCCTAAGCGAGAGCGGGACGGCGCGCGTGACGTCACCGCTCGGCAAACCGGCAAAGTTTAGTTGGTCATGCCTTGACCCACTTCTCGTTAGCGCGACCGCAGATAGAGCCGCTGCCGCTTTTATCTGTGGACGTGTCCCATCCGTCCCATCCGTCCCGTTCGTCCCGTCTAGGTGCTGCCGGCACATCCGCAAGTGCGCCGCTCCCGAGGTGCGCCTCTCCCGCACACGGACGGCGACCGAGCGAGCTCCTATCGTGTATCACAACACGATATGGACTACCCCCTGTCTGCGGAACAACGATATATCGTTGTTTTCTTATACGAAAAAAATCTCAGCCGCAAAGGGTTAAATACTATATTACTAGGACATAGAACTGCGATGGCGAACCTATGACACGCGGGTCAAAGGTAATGTAGTAGGAAAAATGTGAGATTAATGAAATTGTTCATGAAAACTATTAGAGGACCATTCGCGACCTTTCATTGCGTTATTACAAAACAAAATTAAATAATTTAATATCTACGGTGAACTGCTGCTGTTCAATAACATAAAAATAGCGATTTATCAAGTGCTTTGTCGAAATTGCGGTATTTATTGATCTGAGAAACTTTAAATTATATTAAAAACAATAAAAAAAACCTGAACGATGTATGAAGTTAGTAGCGCATGTCTGGGGCTTGAAGTGCACGAAATACCGACCTTCAAAAAATTGAAGATTTAACAAATGCAATTCACCAACGAAAATAGAACGAGGAACTATTTGTTTTTGCTTGTATAATAAATAAATACATCCTCAATAATACTAGTTAATATTGTTTATTATTACTTTTTACGCGATTTTCTATACCACAAAGAAGTTATTTTTTTAAATATTACAGTTGTTATAAATTTTGGGAAGCAATATTCAATTTTTCTATGAAATCTTTTTTACGCGGCTTGTGGTGGAAAGTATCTATCGTGTAAAAAAAGAATTGAGTATATATCAAAAATATATTTTTTTTTTGGTAAAACTTTAAATATCACAAAATGCATATTTCTAGATGTGACACGACACCCGCAATAAATGTTTTTTTTAGATTTTTGACATACCGAACGCTAAAAGGTTAGCCATCACCGATATAGATCAACTGGACAATATTATAGATCCAATATGATTTATTTCATGGCTTCGAGCCTTTATTTTTACATCAACTCCTTAAATTTATATCTCCAGACATTATGGAAATTAGTTTCTCCATAACCTTTGAACATTTTTAGGATCGGTTTAATCGTCATAATTTGTGACAAATTCAATATGATTTAATTATTGCGTTACAATTAAAACTCCCATGTAATAACAAAAAACCAACGTCCAGACATGTATGCATCAAATGTGCAACAAGTCTGTAATGGAAACAATTTAAAAAATAATAGAATGTAGAATATACACGGATTACAGCTCATGAAACTGAAAACAATAAATGAGATAAACATATTTTTACAGATCCTCCATTTCCTCTTCTGTAGTAAAATATGTTAATTATACATGTCCGTCGGAGTCGGGATTAGCCGAGAATCTTTTTTATATTCTCGAATTGACCACGTATTTTGTATTGCTAAAATCAAATGTGGCAGATTTCTTGAACAAATCCATAGTCATGGAGAAAATGAAAGTAGACGTTTTTCACAGCTGCTTATGACAATCGTAGCAAAAAATATTCGTGAAAAGCTAGACGAGGACGTATTGAACGTAAAGAAGCAACAATTATAATTGTTCGTATAATTTAAAATGCCATTCATAGAATTTAAACTTGAAATGTGGTGTTTCACCGCGGTGTTTCACCGATCCGTCAAGGCGGCTCGAAAACAACCGCGTCGTTAGAAGGGGGTCTATTTATAATAGAAAATAGACCCCAAGCATTTCAAGGCTATTAATTCATTTTACATCAATATCATGATTTTTTTTTAAAAATATATTATTCTAAAAATAAAAATAATTAGAAAAATCGTAGTAGAAAATTCCTAAGCAATAAGTAAACTATTTGTTAAATATACGAGGTTTTCGACCATAATTTATATAAAATTAAATTATATAAACTGTCAATGGAACAAGACGGTGTTAGATTAGAAATAGTATTACTTATTTTTTTATTCACAATAAATATTGTATATATGTACATATAGAGAATCTGTTGTAGATTAAACTGCAATAAAATTGCAATGTTTTTATTATCAATTGCCTATTGTGTGGTTGAAGATGATGATGTCGCAATAATAAACTACTGACGATTGAGAATACATATAAGGTTTGATGACACATTCATAAGTGATAGAATTATTTTTAAATAAATATAGTTTCAAGCCAATTTTATCACAATAACGAGTTGACCGGACATAACCCAAGCCTCGAATCGTCCTCAGACTAGATGAGACAACAACACCAATGACGTCACAATGATGCAATTAATGAATGACTCCGCGAGTATTTTGACCTTCTGCTTTGCGATGCATATAGCATGCACATTGCAACAAGGGGGTTGAGTGAGCACGATGCACCAGATTCGCACGAATGCAAAAAATAGCAGCAGCTGACACACACCGAGTTGTCGTGAGGTCATACGTTTGTAATGAACCCGACCTATTTCGCTGACCCAGCATCCGCCCCTGGCTTATCAGGTCAGGACCAACGGAAACTAGATCTTCGTCGGAATAATTTCCCCAAGGAACCGTAAAAGCCTTCGCGCATGCATCTAAACACGTAATTAATTTGTAAATTACGTTCGTTCGCAATGTCGAGGCAATAAAAAACAATGATGATATTAACATTAATATATTTTTACTCATATCAATTAGGAAAATATAATATATATATATATATATATATATATTCGTATACATATTTTGCAATATTCGATCTTATTTATTGGTGTAATGCTGCATAATAAAATACGGATACGGCAACAGGTGGATAAAACAAATTGGTATCTAAAAATTTTACACCTTGTATGTATATCAAAGAGAAATATTTCTGAAATTTATTCGCGTGTGCTGAATTGGGATTCGATTCCGACCTCTTTTGGTTCGTGTGATCGTTTTATCTTTTATCAAAACAAGTAAACAAAGACGATATAAAGAAAAGCTCCAAAGGCGTTATTAGTAGCCCCGAAAATAGGAGAAGGCAATAATAATCGATACGAAATATGATATCAGATGATAAACAACGATTGATTATGCAATATGAATAAAACAATGTAATCAAATAATACAAGCAGTAATCACAACAATCTCTGTAATAAAAGCAATTCTCCCCGAAATGATAATTTTAAATAAAAGATGAACAAGATATTTGATAAATATCATAAAACGGCTTTCAGCATTTACACGAACGCCACAAGTCACGAAAAACTTATCGACAACACAGTAATCACGTAATAAATTACAATAACCACGACCAAACTGCTGCAAAGCGACGAATTTGTGACGAATACTTGACCTTCCTCAAAGAAAACCAGATAATAAAATTCATTAGAGCGAACAGTGAAAATAAACAAAATTGCGCAAATAAAAATATATAATAATGCGACGGAGAATGAATCTCATGCAAATAGACATCATTATGAATTCACCGTGCTCGGGGACGTTCGCACAACTTGATGAAGTAAGAAATGTTGTAATTTACTTCGCATACATTATACATATGTCATATAAATTAGCGTATATTATGAATTGGCAATAGATTGTTATCGGTCATCATCATAATAAAATTAATTAAGTGCTGAATCGGAGATATAAATGCGTGTATGTATACATTTCAGACGAAAGATAATGGGGTCACTCAACTGCACAAACATACGAGTTTCTAAAAACAAAGGCCAAGGTCATATGCGCAAAAGGTGAGCCTGTTTGCTTATGATAATTTTTTGAATTATTTTCCATTATTGACCGCCAGCTGCATTGCAAAAAATTCTAAGAATGCGAGTGCGAGGTAGACGATAAACGAAACATGTATCTTATTCCAATCTACATATTAACACGTTAAATGTGGGTGAAAATTAATAATAAAAACATAAAAATACAATATCTCAATGAGATACTGTAATAAATGAAAAGCGGCAAGTAGCTCAAAGAAGCTGCGAGTCAGTAAGACTGCCTCGAGTCGCGACACAGCGCTTGGCGGCGAGTCCCCCCCCCCCCCTCGTAATCTGCTACCAGCCCGTATTCATCCAGTACACGACGTCGGCAGCACTGACAAGGAACCAGCGCTCTTGCTCCACACCGCGCGAAGTAACACTACCCGCGTGTACACCGACCAGACTAATAAATATAAATTATATTTTCATATACATAATCAATATCTATGAATATATAAAAATATATTTTTCCTCAATTTGCTTGGGGGTGCTGTAGCTCCACAGTGAATAACGAGTTATATGCTCCGCAGTGTATGTAAAACGAGCCGCCCCTGATTATAGTTATGAAAGAAAATAAAATGGATGGAAATGGGTGATTGACAGCATAGTTGGTGGTATAGACTGACAGCTTAGTATAGTGTTTATTTCTAGATATATAATATTCTAATATTTTCAAGGTCAATATTACATATTTTGTAAAAACATTTCTGCGCATAAGATAAATGCCCTTTGGTTGAAACCAAAATATATCATGTGCGTGAACAAACTAAAAATAGAACAAGGTCTTTAAAATAAATTCGAATATAATTGAATTCAATTCAATTAAATTATAAAATATAATTAAAAAATCCAACCCTAAATTTCGTATGACTGTCTAGTTTTCTATATGGCGGAATTTTATAGCGTGGTCCTTATTTCGGCGCTATAGGAAGGTCGACTATTATACTGTACGAGTTGTCTAAGGCCTACGTATTAAGTGTGAGGTGAGCCAATAGTTGTCACACCGGTGTAACCATAGCAGTTTAAGGGTAAACCAAATTTTAAATATTTTACGAGAATTTTGACGTTTTGTAGGTTTATAATTACTGAATTGAAAAAGCTAACTTATGCTAAATTATGTTTAGCATTATGTCATTGTCGATTTTTGCTCTTCGATGCTTGCTATTTTTCGAGGATATCATGGATCAAGATTTACGTAGCTACTGCGATTGGCCAAAACGATTTACAATATAATATCGCATATTTAACCAAATATAAATAAAATGCTTACAAAATGTTTGTTTAAAATTTTCATATTTTTTTTTAAATTCAGCTTGAGAAAGTTTAAATAAATCAAGTTTTGCCCGTCGCTGCGACCCACTTTATTTATCAAATCCTATAATGTTTAAAACTTACATAAGCACTATTGCGTTGAACAAGGTAACGTATATTGTCGATAACCTTACACCCCATAACGAGATAATCTGTGCTTGCGTCCGTAAACTATATTATTAAACAACGACAGCGTATTCCGTTTTAAAGTAATTTATAATTATGTCAGGGCAAAATATTTCAACGCAAATAATATACGAATAGAACAACCCTCGGAAGATTAACACGTCATTTGATTAAATGCGATCGATGTTATGCAGAATGTATTTAAGCATGTATATAAAAGAGAATAAGAATGTATAACATATTTATAAAAAAAAACTGTATATTTCAACATGTTTAGTTATGCGGGGCACCTGCTAGTTTAGTGACCGTCTTTGAAGAACGCGAACGAACAACTATGTATGTATGTACATGGTCTCACATAGATAAGAAATACAACAATTCACTTTCAAATTCTATCGTGTCACCGGTGAGATAAGAGAGCATAAGAAAAACACTGATAAAAACAGAGTTATTTTACTGTTGAATTCGATGAGATCTTAACTACCGTATATAATACGAATAAAAAAAATATATGGTCAATATAATATATCTAGCGGTGCCGATGGTGTCTATTTTGGACCCCAAGTTTTCTCAAATAACTCGTTTAAAATAAATCTGTAGGATTTATATCACAAACGTTTTGTATTAGTCAAAAAAAGGCTAAAGAATGAATATTACAAATAATCATTGACCTTTATTGTATACAATTGCGCTTCTGTAGCCACGAGCACAATATGTTTTCTCTCTCGCATCTGGTACGATGTGCTAGTGACACGTGCCGCGAAAATTTGGGGGTCATTCTACCGGCGGCATGTCCTCAGTCTTCAGCGGGACATCGTCGAATGTGCGTGTCATATTGATTAGTAGAAAAATCCAAAATATCGACTAAATTATGAAGAATATCATGAATATTTTTTTTATTCATATACTAATCTGATATTAATATTGATGAAGTATACAAATCCGCCGTAACGGACCAGTTAAATAACAATTGATTCAGTTAGCAGAAATGAGTACAGTTCTTAACTTACGACGGGGGTCTGTTCCGCCATGTTGGACGGAAGTCAAAACGGTCGTCAAATTTCATACAATATTGTTAATATAACATATTATGAATTTATTCCATATGCTATTCATGGATGACGTCGTTATTGCATGATAGTGTTGTAATTTGTCTAAAATTATTGTTCTGTTTCTGCAATTATTCAGGCAAAAGTAATTAATAAAATCAAAAACACAAAACGTAAGAGATGTTAAACAAAAACAGTTTTTTTATTTTTCTTTTTGACGCATGGTTGTAAGCCGAAATCTGACTGTATAGAATTTTTTAGAGTATCGTGAATGAATTAAACAAGAATAGTGGCACATTAATAAATCAAATTCCCAGACTGTTGATCGCTATCGCATGACAGAAAGTGGATATGTCATCGATAATGAATTCATACCACACAAAGGTGAATGGCATTTCTTTGTGCGATCCGTATTGCGCAGCGATGCACTTGGTGTAAAAATTGATTAAAAGCACTACGAGGTCATCCGCGCGAGCTGCGACAACACCAAATGACCGATAACAACATAACATAATTATAACAATCAATGTAATAAAAAATATACGAGTATATTCGTATTATCGAGACCATAAACTGAATTGATCATTGTTAAAAATTATATACACGAGAGTTTCGTGTAAAAAAACGCATTTGTTCGTCGATGTCGAACAGATTGAATCGTGATTTTGGGAAAATTAAAGATAAACACCGGTCCAGAGAGGCGACCGTTTATTGCCTGACTGCAGCGAACGCCGGAGATTATGCGCACAAGTGAAAAGAATGCGCAGGTCATTGTACAACCCGTTCTCACAGTGTAACGTTACCAACGACCGCTGTCGCTTGAAAAAATATATATTTATATATCTTCAACAGACGCGTGCATGTGTATAATTCGACTGATGCTTCTGTTGCCAGAATCTGTTAAAAATACACGAAATGCAATCATTGTTTATTGGCGTATGCCGACCGGTCTAATTATATTCGACCCGTGCGACAACTGAGCTAACGAACGCAAGGTTGATTCCAATGCGCTTGCGCTGTTGTCTCTCGGTATGCGCGTGCACCATCAACCATGGAACCATGGATGGATCGTGCCGGAGCATACGTGTCGATAAACAGTACACCCTCGATTCGATAACAATTGGCATTTGCATATATGGGGGAAGCGAATTAGACACGAAATTGTATCGAATGCACATATCATAAAAAGATTCCGAAAAGACCCGTCATAGCTTTAAGGTAATTACAATCGAATTATGATTGTCTAGTTAACCGCTACTGAGCGCAGATAGTAGTCGGATGGGTGACCATTCCGAAGTATTCTGAGTGATGCTGGTCTACAGAGGGGTGTGGTGGAGGCTGACGACCTTAATTTCACAAGAAATGAATTGTCAAAAATATAAGCTGAAAAGAGAGCAGCAGCGTTCTTCAGTATAAAAAAAATTACTGCGGTGCAGTAAGCAACGGGAAACCACTGCACTATACATACCCATGAAAACCATGTCCATGGTCCTCCATAAGGGGAATTATGCACATGGTCACGTTCCTCAGAAATGAGGGAAAGTGGATTGTTTATATAAAATAATAATAATAAAAATAATGATATGTAATCGCTTCACGACTTTAAAAAATGATTATTATTATGTTCAACTATTCTTATATCAAATTCATTATAATGTTGATCGACATATTAGTTAATGGCGATTTGAAAATTCGTATGATTCGTAATATTTATTGAATTTTTCATTAATCTAATACAATAATATATTAAATGTATAACAATTTAAAGCGTTCAGGCAATATTTTCTTTAAAAAAAAGCCTATTAACGCGGAACCGCATGATATCGCGTCCCATACATAGACAGGAGCATCCGCATACACATGCAGACTCGGTTCAGTGAGTGATTTCAGTTATTTATACCGTACGGAAGCAATGACCCTTGTTCTAAATAAGCGGCGCGTTCTCTGCCTGCCCGCGTGCTCGCTACCTTCGCAAATGAGTACGCGTGCTCGGAAACAGGTGGTGGAAGAGGTGGAGGTGGTGGTGGCGGTGGTTGATGGTAGTTGATGGCGGCGAATCGCGCAGCTTTACGCTGATGCGCTTGCGTTCCAACATTTCTGACGATCTTATCCGATGCGAATTTCATTGAAATACTTAAACAGAGACGAGGTACCCATGGTCGCGTGTGGCCTTTTAAATTAATTAAAAAAATACAGAACAAATGTATATGAAATTAAAAATCAATGCCTTTTTTCCTTTTATACCACTTTTTGATGAAAATCCACTTTATATCCCATGGTCTGCATTCCGATGCGAGATGCGGAATGCAGAAAATCAAGAAGATTCGAAACAAGAATGGTCACGATCTTTAAACATGAGGGTGCCGACATGGTCCAAATAAAAATATTCAATCTTCCTAGAGTGATCCCTGATATAGAGCGGCGTGTGCGTTAAAATATCTTAACGTTGCAGGAAAGCTGGAAAATTGGTTTGCTTGGTGTATGTAGAACAATTCGGCAGTGAACTAATGCGACGAGAGCATGGGTGACATCATATTCGCTTTCATGGAAACATTAAGCCGAATATGGTCATAAAAATTCGGCACTGCGATTTATAGATTAGAGTGACATAATCGGCATGTGCCATGGATCAAGGCAAGTAAGGGCGTGACTTCCCCGACGGAGCCATCAAGTTCTACATAGGAAAGCCACGGCGTAGTTATAGTTTATATAAAGATGCCCTAGAGTTTTAGAGTGAGTTTAAGACGGTAAGTCATGGAAGAAAGCGATAGCCTTCCGGAATAGAAAGCAGCACACTTTGTTGGTGTAAATAATAATATATAGTTATAAGAAGTAATTCTGTAATCCTGGGGCGGCTACGCCGATTCGTCCGCTGGTCGTCAATAAAGATTCTGATGTTTCTATGAATATTGTGTCACATTCCGTCCACTATTATAGGTTCCCATCCCTTGGAGGTTAAAATGGCTACATAAGATGTCCAGGAATGAGTAAAATTCTTTAGGTTTTTCTATTCTAGTGAAAGGTCGACTATTGAAACTCTGAAGAGTATCTCCTAGGCAATAAAATGATTCGTAATCGCTCGGATTAAAAAAACTGGGTCAGTCGGAATCTCCGGGAAGATAATCCATCTGCCTCTACCCGTCGTCGCCACTCTCATTTAAGCTTCACCAGAACAACGCTTCAGAAGATTTTGAAACTGGATTTAAAAATGTTTCTAACCAAGATACAAATGATCCAAGACTTTATATCTCGCAAGACAGTCAGCAGCGCCTGCAATACGCAATTCGATTTAAACATCCTGTCAGGGATACGAACAATTTGATAGTAAGTGATGAGACACCTATTTTCATTTGGACGGGCACATCAATAAAAAAAACTGCAGATTTAGGGCACTGAGAATGACAGATAATTGCATCAGTATGGATTGCATGCTCAAAAATGCATTGTTTGGTATGGTGTTACGGCTAAACGAGTTATCGCCCCTTATTTCTTTGAAAATGGTGAAGGTCAGCCAAAAACAAATCGTTTAGGCCAATTCTTGATTTTATTTACTCTCAGCGGTCGAAGATAATCAGGAAGTATAGTTCCAACAGGATGAAGCTACTACGCATGCTGCCAGGGCGACGATAGACCTCCACATCCATTCGCCATCGTGTACAATGAATATTATAGATAAAGAAGATCCGTTAAAAAAGGATAATTAGACAACTTTAATGTTTATTTTACAAATAAATATAGTAGATTAGAAATACAAGTGTCAAATCTAACAGCTCAACAATAGCAACGCAGTGTTGCCAACTACAATCGATCAATATGTCAACGCTGAAATGATTTTTTATACACAAAATATACACGAACAATGACCAAATGAACCGTAACTGAATTTTTTTATAAAAATTCCTAGAAGTTATAAATAAATTTAAAAAAACAATAGTATGATCTAAATATGTAAAATTAGGACATGGTGTTTAGTTTAATCGAATTTTAGGATATTTATTATAAAGAATGATGAGAATTATTTTATAATCAAACAAATGATATTCTTATCTAATCATGTTTTTGTTGAAATTATCCGATACATATCCAAAAACAGTTTCGACTGGATTAATCCTATTAAATAATCTGAAACTAGTTTATACCATTTTTTAAAATAAATTCTCATAACGTCTCGAAAATTAAAAATTAAATTGTTGGAATCTAGAACGCAGCATTATTTGACATAAATTACTGCGCCTTTCCACCATGAAAAGGTTAGCCATCCCGGCGTTTATTGTTGGGTATCTAGAATGCCTTATTGATTTACGGGAATTTGAGTTATAATATTTTTTTCCTCTTAAATCATCAATTACACACCGGTCTGCAGACTACTTTATTATATAAAAGATACTTTCTCTATATTTTCTTTTCGATTTGGCGCGGACAAATGAAAAGTAAAAAAATCGGTGATTTAGAAAATTCCATAAAATATACATACTAACAAAAAACATTTGATGATCGAAATCAAGATCATAACTGATTCAGATCCATCAGCGATTAAATCGACAAATCATCTGTATTGATGCATTTCAATCGCACCGTATATATTCCAAATTAATGGAATTTATTTCAACACGTGTTGCACAGAAGCAAGGCAGGGATCTATTATTCTCCCTCATTGGAGATGAGCAGTTTACAATAACGCAACAAGAAAAAAACATTAAGCTATACCTGGACGGTCCCATTGTCTACCGTAGAAAGCCCATAAAACCATTAGACTGTATAATATTCATTTAAAAATATATATATACACTCAACTCTTTTTTTATACGATCGTTCCGTTCCAATAAAAAAGTGTAAAAACTGATGGAATTTATAGAAAAATTAAAGAATAGGCTTCCCTAAATTTAAAAAAGTGTTATTTGAAAAAAGCACCAACAAAACAACATTGTGCTACATAGAAATTGTAGAACAAAGTATTGAAAAATTATAACCCAATAAATAAATTATATAAAATAAATTTTGAAAATGTTTGATGTATTTGATTTCGGTAAAATTACAAAAAAAACAATTAAAAAAACCTCGCCCCAAAATTTCATATGCTCTTAGACTTATACAGGGCGGATTTCTATAGTGTAATCCCTATTTCGGCTTTATTGACTGTAGTGTGTTTTGGTGGACCGTTTAAAAAAGAGTTGGGTATAGGCTGCCCCCGACTTTCGCACATAATTAGTGTCTGAAAAAAAGTTGACTATTGACACGTGCGGTGAGAGCTCAGACGGCAGCGTGTCCTCATTGTGCGACGGGACATTGCCGAATGTGCGTGTCATTTACGCGTCACGTTGATTAGTAGAAAAATCCAAAATATCGACCTAATTATGAAGCATATTATGAATAACAATTTTTATTCTTAGAATAATCCATTTTTTAGCATTTTAAGTCAAGATATCGATTAATTCTTGATTGACTTAAAATGCTAAGGGTCTATTTTACATTATAAATAGACCCACCCTCTTCGTATGACGCGGTTGTATTCGAGTCGCCGTGGCGGATCGATTAATCTAGTTTTCCAATCTTCATGCAAACTAAGAGCCTTAGCTAGAATAATTGAAACACCCAGAGGGACGCCGTGTTGATGTTGATCAACAATCCATGATGATAAATATCTTTCGACTTCATGGAAGCGAGCAATTTTCGCATTATCAACAATAATCTTTAAAAATGTGCAAAAGTAGAATGTGCGAAAGTCGAGGGCCACCTGTATACAAAAACAGTATATTATAGTATTCTGGAATGCATACAAATCATTAATGTTTGCCTTCAGAAAAGAGAAGAAATGAATTGATAAATGACGGAGATTATATTAAACAAATTAAAATTAAATTTAAATTATGGAACTTTAAATTATCACAGAACATTACATTACCTACGTCGACAGTGGCTACTTTCTTATCCCAGATAAACTGTGAACTATATACGTCGACCTTCATTACTCGCTATCAATGTTGCGATAAGAAATTAACATAGCTAATTCATCACTTGTCATTTGTATGTAGACCGATAGATATGGAGAAAGCATGCGATCGAACTACGTTTAATGTTTCACGGGAACAATGCTCCCCAATTTAAAATATTTATTATCCATACATTCTTTTCTATGCAAATTTCATTTAATTAAACTAATAATACGTGTATGGATTGCGGTATATGATATTCAAATCACACATGCTTTGTGCGATTATTACCCGCTTGAAGTGGCAATTGTCCTTGCGAAGATAAATGAAAGACAAATTTGCTTTAGACGCGAATCCTGTTTGCAATCCTTGAATTATTCATCGTTGCGCGAAAAATTTAAGAATTTTTACATAGAACGAATTTATGTATAATTCGACATATCATAGATGGAAAAATAAACACATTTTTCATACAATTATTTATGTTGTTTGCTGAAATTAATATGCAAGCGCTCTCGTTGCCATGGTTCAAGGACACGTGCCACATTATAAACGTGACTTATTGTATATAAAAGCTTAATTAATTAGTGTACGCTTAATAAAAGATGTGAAAGAAAAAAATGAATAATTTAAAAAAATAATATGAATTATACTCCATATAAATAATTTAATAAAATTTGTCGTTTAAACAAAATTCGTTGATTTAATGTTATTATAACACTCAAATTTAGATTTCGTCAGGTTAATATAGAAATGGACGATTCATTTTCTCTCCGTCGGCGATTTCGTCGTCGTGAATCATGAACATTCATTGCCAAATCATTTCATTGCCGATCTCATCCATTAGAGCGTTGTAAAGATGAAACATTTCCCAAACCAGATGCACAAAACAAGTGTTTCTATTTGCTCTACCCAAGCAGAACATTCGACATTTTTACACTGTAAACAAACGGTCAGCTGGTCGAATTGTATTATTTTTGGGTCACATGTAGTTTGGTTAACATGTTCGTGTTGGGTTGGCTCCGAGCATCGAAAGCCATTGTATACCCCCCGACATTTGTTATGTCGCAATAGTTACGACGCGAAAATTTCCTGGTGCTATTTGGCAATCGTCCAATGGGATAATTTATTTATTCTATTAAAATCACCTACGATACGATACCGAGAAGACTTTGACGACAAAATTAAACAGTCGCCGATAAATGCGATGAATGAATGAACACATCATAAAAAAATTGCCGATTGTAACGTTATCGCAGTTGCGGATCTTAAAAAGAATTGTCGTTTGAAGAAACGTGGTTATTTGTATGCAAGCTGGATATCTTTCGGGACATGATGTCGATTGAAACGTATGGAGAAAGAATAATGGATGCTGACGATGTGAACATCGGTCGAAATGTTCTTTGTTCGCGGCATATCTTGAGAATTCTATATAAATCGTTTGTTAAAAAAATATGTTATTAACGCGATGACGCATTCTTAAAATTGCGTGATACGGTCATAATTATTTTAAATCTTAATGTATTCATCCGTTTTTGTATTACATTATACGATTATTTCAGCTGTAAATGCATAACAATCCATCAACATTCGATTACATTTCCGAAATATCGTCGTTACTAATATTATACGATATAAATGAATAGATAAGTATTGAACGATTATTTGATAGCTGTTAGATTATTTCCAACGCTCTTGCGTATTGTAGAATTTCAATTGGGATACCAACATTTTACGAGACAATTCCGGGACATTTTGTCCAAAACTGAAATATATATAATGTCATAGCATTCTTCGACGAGAAACTACTTAACATAAAATACTTTTTCGAGAACTTATTTTATGTATTATATATATCGTTAACATCTAATAACAAGCGTGAATCACTCTCCAATTCACGAATAGCCCCATCAAATAAAAGTTGGATTTTGTGGAGAAAAAGTTGTAGCATTCCGATAAAGAAGCTTCTTTGGACTCATAGTTTCTTCTAGAAAAACTTCTAAATTGTATCAGAACAATATTTTGTTCCTTTGGAAATTTTGACCAATTATACGCAATCCAATTGGTATAAGAGATGCATCATATTGTTATATGACGCAATATCAAAATTTATATGCTCATTATTATACAAAATTTACAAAACTTTTTTAGATGATCGTCTCGTTTAGCAGACGAACCAAATTCACTTAATATTTTAATAACGAGGTATTCAATATCGTACCTTAACCCTTTCAACGCGGAGCACTAAACATTCATGTGCACACGATCTACAACGCGTCGCGATTGACATTCATGACCGCGACTTTAACTTGTGGTTACAAATAAACTAGAAAGTTGTGTCTTTAATTTTGTCCGTCCCTGCGAGCAATGACTACCCAGAAAGTGTTCACACGAATAATGTATCGACGAAGAGCAGTGTAATATTATTAGAAAAACTTTATTTTTATTACTATGTAAAAAGGATTATTAGGAAAATTATGCCCGTATAATAATTGAAATTAATAAAAATAAACATTAAAAAAAGGTATTATTTTCGATTGTATATTTTTTATAGATAACAATTTTCATATCAAGTATTTTATGTTAAGTAGTTTTCCAGGGGAGATTAATGTGGAATTACATGTGTTTCAGTTTTAGGCAAGATTCTCGGAAAAAGTTGGCAACCCTAGCGCTGACGCAATTGTACGACATGGGACCTTAAAAGGTTGAACGCCGAGTAGAAAGGCCTCGAAACTTTTACCGTTGTCGAATAAACCTGACCTAGCTGGCTCAACCCGCCCACCCACTAACTAACCCACTTTCGCGATAACTTTCTTCGGGCCAAATTTACGAAAATACGCGAATCTGCGCGCACCCGGGTAAACATATTTTTCGATAAAATTCGGATCGCAATAATCATCGCGCGGAGACTTCGACGACGTAAGCATATTATCCGACAATAATAAGGAATCGAGAGCCGGAGTCCGCGACTCGGGAGGGAGGATAATATATTGATTTTATCCCTAAAATAAGCCGGGACGAAATGCGAGACGGAAATCTGGGTCACGGTCATTTTTATCTAATAATAATATTTACCTGCTTCAAAAGTAATCCATTACTGGCAACGAGGGTCACAATATTTTTATCAAAATCACATACACCATCGAATTTGTAACTTGCACTCGAAATTCATAAAATGCACCACTGTAACTCACACTAACAATCTGTTATCTTTAACCGATAAAAACGAGTATTTATTTTTTCACTATTGTTTTAAACTCGTGGACGATCGAAGCGGCGGGGACCGCTTTACGGAAGTCCGGATATCTGCAAAAAAAATATTTTATATATTATTTTGTTCGACGAAAAAAAACAATTCAAAATAAAAACAACAATTATGAATCGGACGTTTCGGCTCGCGCATAGTACCATTATGATACTTATTGTTCGAACAAAAGTTAAAAGTTCGTCGCACACAAAAGATTCGTTTCGCGGAAGATCGGGGCGGCGCGAGAAAGAATCTTCGCACGACATTCTCGGCAACACAACGTCGGCAGGTAAATTTCTTTAAAAAAAAATAATAACAATAATGCGGGCGGGACAAGGGAGCGCATGCGATCGAGGGACAGGTCGCGCGCCAGACAACGAACGTCAAACGAGAGGATATTCTAGTATTCTCTAGCGCTTTACGACTTTTGAGACCGAAACTTTGCGGTCTTGGAAAAAAGTTGCACGCGGACGTTGCGCAATTCGACGCGTCGTAAACGTGCAATTTACCGCATTAAAAGCGAAAGAGCCGTCGTAATAATTCGATATATTAAAAAAAAAATAACGCAACGGAACGTACGCAGCCACACACACACGGTCCGACGAGCGAATGCCATTGACCGATTTCAAATTAATAATCTCGCGATTAAACCCGTTTCTAATTCCACTACTGCCATACGTGACGAAACAGGTGTGCGCGTAAAAAATTAGGAGCGACAAATGCATAAATTATCGTCGTTATCGACGCACCGATCTTTGCGCGATTATATACAATTAACGAACGTAAACCTAATCGAATCGGTCGTAAAAAAATGAGAATCGGGGAGGAGGGAATCGCAGGACCCCGGGCGATCGATTGCATTAGTGAATTTAGTCACGCAATGTACGTATATGCAATTTCTAGAAATCAATACGTCAAATTTAGGATTATAGAAACACTTTTGAGGTTCAACGGACAATAATTATTCGACGAGACGTTCACACGATCCGTTATATATATATATATAAATATTTATAGACGGACACGCGACGCGGTTATCGTTTCGGCGCGGAGAGCGAAATCGCGTTTTCGACGGCGATCGAAAACGCGGTCGAAATTTGAAAAGGACGAAGAGCGACGGCAGTGGACGAAGAGCTGCGCTCTCGTTCGCACCTTCCGCGATCGCGCGTCGAGAAATTCTCGCGAGCGCAGTTTCTCGAGTCGCGCTCCGCGATCGCACGCGCGACGAAACCGAAATTAAATAAATAATAATCGACGCACGTCGACGCACACACCTTCGACGGAGCGGTCTCAGACGCACACACGTTCAATATTTTTAGAACACATCGCGATCACGTGCAGCGGAGCGGCTGAGCGGGGCCGGAGCGCACGCGGCGAATCGTTCGGCCAATTGCGGCGGCGGCGGCCAACGGCAAAGTTAGCGACGGCGGCGGCGGCGACGACGGCGACGGCGACGGCCACCACACCACTACCACGACGACGACGACGACTACACGGACGTGCGCGCGCGGCGAGCGGCCCGGCCGGAGTGAGCGGACTGAGCGGAGTGAGCGG
>JAGXCT010036160.1:68250-94007 GCA_022495035.1 Philopotamus ludificatus | reverse complement strand
AACCCCAAATTTTGTATGGGTGCCTAACTTTCTATAGCGTAGTCCCTATCTGAACATTATAGAAGGGTTGAGTGTACTCGGATAGTGTTACATGTTGGTTAAGAGAGTCCGAAACCGTCTCGCAGACACAACATGGGTTGTGGTGGAAATGTGACTGGTAAACTTGTTATAAAAAACCTCAGTATAGCAGATAGCGTTATAGGAGGGTTTACTATACATATTGATATGTATGTCGATTGTACTTACGAGTATAACTACGTCGGGGGCATTTAAAGTTAATTCGGCTAAAGCTACACGGGCCTTTTGTCCTCCGCTGAGATCCTTCATTTTAATGACGTGCGCATGACTGACTAATCCGAACGAACCGAGCGCCTTGCGAGCCTTTTCGTGTTGCAATCCGAACAAACGTTGCAAATATTCTGCGGGAGTTTCTTCGGCAGTCAAATGTTCACCGGAATGTTGATCGAAGCGACCGATACGCTAAAAAATTAAATAATTCATATTAATTTTATTAAAAATATGGATGATTGATTTTTATACGTACCACTCGGTGATTTTTGATAAGTTCGCCCTTGTTCGGTGGAATGTCGCCGAATAGCAGTTTAAGGAAAGTAGATTTTCCGACGCCGTTCGGACCGACGATGGCAATGCGAGAGTTCAAATCTATACCGAAATCGGCACCACGGAACAACGGCTTCTGGCCGCTGTACGCGAAATCCACATCTGTATAAATAAACGAACGCATTAAATATTAATAATTTTGTTTTATAATCGTAGTAATTTATACGCACTGTGCAATCCCAGAATCGGGGGCTGTAAACTCGGCGGATCCGGGAAATTAAATTTGACGAGATAATCTTTGGGTCTCGCCAGCAATTCGCTGGGGCCGGTATCTTCGTCTTGTTTTTGCACCTTGGTTCGATTCTTCTCCTGTTTTCTCGTCAGCGCCTCCTTCTGTTTCTTTTCGGCGGCCTTCTTCGATGTGCCGTGCGATTTCATGTCTTTCAATCGCTTTTCTTGCTTTTCGTATTCCTTTATTTGTTCTTTCCTCTTTTGAACGAACATTTTCTTAAACATGCTATAGTTTCCTTTATAGTATTGGAGTTTTTGATTGTCTAAATGTATAATTTCATTGCAAACGTTGTCTAAGAAAGATTGGTCGTGAGACACTATCAACAGCGTCTTTTTCCAACCCTGTAAATAACTGCAATAATAAAAATATTAATAATAGATAGATGTATCAAAGTATTTATTAAAATACGCAACAAAAAACTTACTTGTCTAACCAAATTACAGCATTCAAATCTAAATGATTTGTCGGTTCATCGAGTAATAACAAAGTTGGTTCAATAAATAGAGCTCTATAAAAAAATAAACGTTAATTCAGTTTCAAATAAAATATTAGGGGGACCCGAAAGAAATCGCACATTTTCCCATCATCCTTGAATTTTTTTAATTTCTTTTTGAAAAAACTTTCGGGTTTTGATTATAATTATATTTCAAAAACCTTTTTCTTCTAAAGTGTAGTCCATGGACCTAAAGAGAAGGTAAAGGTGTGGCAGAACCTCCCGGTTTAATTCCTAAATTTTTTGTTGGGTCATTCTTACTTGATGAGGGCGGATTAATTTTTATTTTCTTGTTTAATCTTTCCAATGGTTGACAATAAAAATCTGCCGTAATTGTTTCACCCGGTTTTAATAATTCGTAATGAATTATTCCTCTTACATCCCACCAAATGCACAAAGGAATTTTTCGGAGTGTTAAAGTCAGGCTTAGGAATCGGAACGGGAGTTTGATTCGGAGAAAGCCGTCGCCTTTTTCGACTTCTGTGACTCGATAACAAAAAAATACATTTGTTTCTCCTCTCTCTTTTGTTTTCTTCGGATAGAAAGTGTCCAAATTCCCAATCTATTTGTTTTATCGCCCCTTTGCAAATGCACAGAGGACCTTGGAAATTTGAGTCTCTGCGATTATTCCTAGATGGGTTTTTGAGGATCCGACTGAACCAGGGATCACAATATGTCATCATCAAATTTAGAATTAGAATTACGCATTCAAGCCTTGGTCGAATGTGTCCTTCGTCAATATCTTGTTTCGACATTTTTACCCTTAACAACATCATCATCATCATCATCATCATAGGCACAATAGTCCTATTGTAGGGCTCTGGCCTCATCCTACACCGGTATCCGCTCGCGCCCTATAAAATGGGGCAACCAGGCAACAAACACCAGAGAGGATTGGAGCTTCACCCTGAGCTGAAGCTATCCTGGACTCTGCCTAAGAGTTTTGTGCAGACGAAAGTCCCGACTGGAGCCCAGCTCATCGGACGTACACTCTCATGATGAAGAATCCGATTCATCAAAGGTGCAAACCGCTGAACTTCTGCTCCTGCTAAGTCAGCAATTCTTCACAACATCATACTTACACCTCCAAAGACCATCTTCACTGTGAGATGACATCAGAGAAGCCGCATGCTGACTACCCTTGGGAACAGCCACGTCAGCATCTATTGGATCGCCGCTACCACGTCACCGTAAAGAACTGGACGCAATCACGATAATATTTACCGTTTAAATTTACAAGTGTATTTGGAGTCAAGAAAAGTCAATATTAACACATTTGGAGTCAGATTAGTTCATCTGTTGGGTTAAAACCCTACAGTTTCAATGATGCAATGTCTCTCTGTACACAGTCCAATCATCTCAGCCTTGGTCTTCTTTTTCTCTGGGGACAGGTAGGCTTGTTGACCATAAGCCTTTTCGGTGGTTGACTGTCCCACATCTTTGACATGTGACCGTCCCACCGAAGTCTGTCCACTCTGATGACAACTGTGACCGGTATATCCTCGTATAGTCAGTACAGCTCTTCATTGCTTCGGACATGCCATTTCCTTCGTCGAATACGGCTCAGAATTTTCCCCTTCAGGATAACAAGTTGTCGCTCAACTTGTCCAACATTCAGACCCATATGTTAGAACGATCCTGATGAGGGTCATGTAGAGCTTGACGTCACTTTTCCTTGAGAGGAATTCGACCGTAGATACTTTTGAAGTCCAAAGTAGCACCGATTTGCCAGCATGGTTATACTTTTTTTTATTCATTTTTAGAATAAGTGAGCCTCAAAGCTGTACCCTTCGACTCTCAGAGGTTTAAGGATTCGTCCTTGGTTTATGGGCATGTTATTTACCCTTAACAATAATAGATTAATAATTCTAAGCAAAAAACTTACTGTGTCTGGACACAGTCTGCACTAGAACAATTTCTTTGGGGGACCCTAATATATACACTATACGAAATATATATTTACCTAGCGAGAGAAACTCTCATTCTCCATCCACCAGAGAAATTTTTAGTGGCCCTATTCTGCATTTCCTTATTGAATCCGAGACCGGCGAGAATCCTACGGGCTCTCGGCTCGGCGGAATCAGCTCCGATCGCTTTTAATTCAGCGTACACCTTTTAAAAATAAACAAATGAAATTTCTATCGCAAAACAATGGAATATTTTCTACGCATACCTCGTTTAATCGATCTTGCTTTGATAATTTTCCTTTTGTGACTTGGGCTTCCAACTCTTCACACTCCTTCAAGAGCTCTAAAATTATTAAATACAAATAACTGCACGTAGAATAAATATATCGATTCTATCGTAATAATACGTACCGGTTCTTTTAACATCACTCTTCAGTACACTTTCGACAGCAGATAGATCATCGGCAACTACTTCTTGTTCGCATAGCAAGATATCAATATTAGGCGGAATCGGGAAGGCTCGTTGTGCGAGATGTCTAAGCAGTGTTGTCTTTCCATGACCGTTGGGACCAACGAGTCCATAATGTCTTCCGTTAGCAATAAGCAAGTTTGCATTCACAAACAAATCGTTACCCTTAGCGCTGATAGTAAAATTTTCTACTTTTATATCAACGGCATTTTCGAGCGCAGCTAACTGACCTGTAAATCAATAATTTATTATAATACACATCGTACAAATGTATAATTAGTATTAATCAATAATTACCGGCAGTTTTTTGTGTTTGGCTTATGGTGAAATTGCTATCTAATTCACTATGACCCTGTCCACCCTTTTTCGTTATCAATTCCATTTGTTTATCGTATTCCTGTTGCTTCTTCATTTTCTTCTTATCTTTGTGCGTTAGACGTGCTGCCGCTTCATCTGCGGCCACTTCCTCGGCTTTTTTTGCTGCTTTCGCTTGTGCATCATCGTCATCTAGATCTTCGTTTTCGCTTCCCTCTTCTTCACTCGATACAATCTTCTTCATTTGAGATTTTTTCTTCAATTCATTCTTCGATGGTTTCGTTTTCTTCTCGGGAGCCTTATTTAAGAAAATATAATATGATTAATAAACGATAAATATCTCGATAATGAAGAAGCACACGATCAAACTATTGGACACTTTTATCAGAAAGGGTATTTTACGTGACAATGGACGGTGAGCGTAGCAGAAAAAAAGTCCTCCAAAACAGTCTCCCACAAAGCTCAGTCCTAGCACCGACGTGCTTTAATATCTATACCTCCGACATACGGGAATCCGCATTACGCAAATTCATATACGCCGACGACATTGCATTAGTGACGCAAGTCGGAGACTTCCAAATGATCAAAGATATGCTCAATGAAGACTTAAATATGGAAAAATACTTGGCACCTTTGACCAAACCCCGGATAAAACAGTCTCTGAATCTTACGATGTGCGGTAAAGACATCTCAACCGACACAGCCCCAAGATATCTAGGGGTAAACCAAGTCAGAACTTTATCATTTCGGGAACACCTGCTGTCAGTAAGGGCCAAACTCAAGACCCGAGGAAACATCGTCGGAAAACACGATCGCTGCTCCGGCCCGTTAATTTGACCTGGTAAGAAACACCTCTTAGCGTCTCTCTCACCAGTAAATGGCGTAGAGGCGCGATTATCCCAGGCTAGGTTGCCTCTGCTCCCTAGCCACCCAAAGGCAAATGCCGGGATAGTTCCTTAAGCGGCTCTCCATCACTTTACCAATCCTAACACTCATACTACTACGAAAATAAACAAATAAACGATCATATTTTGATTACCTGTTTTGATTCATTTTTAGCTGGTTTACTTTTTTCTTTAACTTTCGTTTCCTCTATTTTCATTTTAACCATCTCTTCTTCAATCTCTTTCAACTCATCCTCGCCGATATCTTCCCCGTCGTCTTCTATATCAGATTTTGGCTTTGATTTTTTTGGCTTTCCTACGTAACAATAATTAATATTAATAAATCGTATAAGTAATAAAAATTTAAATAATTTAAATTACCCTTCTTTTTCACAGGTTCAACAATTGCTACGTCTTCTTCTAATTCTATTTTCAATTCCTTATCACTTTCGTGATCCGACCAGTCTTCCTTCTTACCCTTTCCTGTAAAATACAAAAAAAAAAGATATAATATCGGATATTCTATATTATTTTCCATTAATTCGTAAAAAATACCTTTTTGTTTCTTTTTGCTGGCTACTTTTTGTTTATTTCCAGATTTTTGCGATTCAGCAATGGAACTAGTTAAAGATTTCTTGTCATCTTCTTCATCCGATTTATCGTCATCATCGTCATCAGATAAGGCCGCACTTGATTTCTTTTTACTTTTGACTAAATTCAATTATCATTAAAATTCATTCGTCATAAATAAAATATAAATGAATAATATATTGCAATTACCTTTTGATTTTGATTTAACTTTATTGCCTTCGGATTCCTTCTTAGGTTCATCTTCATCGTCTGACAAATCATCGTCTTTCTTTCCTTTGCCTAACATCAATACATTTTTTTATTATACATGATTCAAATGAACAAAAAAATAATTAAGGGTATTTAAAGGTACCTTTCTTTTTCAAAGCTGGTTTTTTTGATTTTACATCTGGCTCTGGTTCGGGTTCATTTGTCGATTTCGTATCTTTTTCAATCTTGGCATCGTTGTCTGGTTTGGATACAGGTTCAGGTTTAATTTCGTCTTCCATTTTGTCATCATCATCCTGTTCGTCTCCAGACCAAAAGTCGTCTTTTTTACTTCTGCCTATTGTGAATAAAACAAATGATTAATAAAACGTTATATAAAATAAAAGAAAAATTGATAAACAAACTCTAAAATAATAAATACCCTTTTTCTTTGATGCTCCCTTTTTCGGCTTGGTTTCAGGCTCTTCTTCTATCATAACCTCAATTTTTTTTTCTTGTACCTCATCATCATCCGACCAATCACCCTTTTTACCTTTAGCTATAAATAAAATTACAATATACGTTAAATAAAGCATTAAATAATATATCAATTCATATATAATAAATTTAAATACCCTTTGCCTTCTTCTTCGTGGGTTGTTTTCCGGTCGGTGGTTTACTAGCCTTGGTATCCTCGATACCTTCATCGTCTGACATTTTATCCTGGGCTTTTTTTTTATCTTTCACTAAATCAGATAATGATTGATTAGAAATAAATACTTAAATTAAACAGATAAATTTAGGAACCACTGACATTGGATATAATTAACAAGTACACGACAATCGACATTGCATACTGAATATTTACTGATTCTAAATGACGCAACAAAAATATCACATGATTGGTGCATTCGTAGCACCATGCCAAGAATCTATTTTATTTCCAATGACTCAATTAGTTTTTGTCAAAAATACAAATATAAAATTGATTATTTATCAAATATGTATAATATATCAATTATTTTTAAATGCTCAATGACATATCGGGATACAATCTCACAATGTTTGTGCCTCAGTCGATGCAAATGAAAGGTAATAATTTATAATCGCACCTTTCTTTTGTGATTTTTTAGAAGACTTTGTATCCTCATCGCCGGAATCCATTTGAGGTTTGACAGGTGCCTCATCATCGCTGTCAGCTTTGGATTTGCCCTTCTTCTTGTCTGACTTGACATTTTTTCCCTTTGAGGTTATATTAGCATCTTTACCCCCTGCGCCTTTCTCCTCGAAATCGTCGTCGAAGTCCTGACTCTTTTTACTACTTTTCTTTTTCGACATATTTCAATCTATATTGGCACTCCAATAAGATAAAAGTATTAAAGTGAGTTAGAACGTGGCGGGCATGCCTGTCGCCCAGATGTCAGATTTACGGTGTTGCCAGCTACAATTATTTTTTTAACTTTCACAAAATTAATTACTATAAAAAATATAAATAGAATAACAATAATATACTAAACTTATATTTTATTTATATCATAATGCAATAAAAAATTACATAATTATGTCCTGTTGGTGAATAAAATTGTAAAAGCAAAAATATTGCTAAAATTCTAATATAATATAGAATAGATGTTTCCATAAATATAATGAACACATTCCTATACAAATGATTTGCACGCGGTGAATAAGCAGTTGTCACGCCGGCGTGACAATAGCGCTAAAAGGGGGCGAAAGTGCTCTATAAATAACGATAAAAGCGAGAAGTTTCTCTCGGATTTGTATCCATATTGTTTTGCCACTACCATTTTCAACTGTTTTTTTAAACGAGCTAAATATATTCAAACTCTATACTGAGAGTATCCGGTGCCTGTGTGCAGACCTTTAATTATCGCTCCTATACGTCTGGTGAGCTTGAAAAAACGAACTACGGACCATCTTTTTAGGAAATGTAATTCATTTTATTAAATTAATATTTTATATATTTTTTTTATTCTAGATTGTGCGGCGCACGGCGCCTGTGTGCGTCGCACAATCTAACTATATGGATGAGCGCTACTGCTTTCGCCTTTTCTATGATTTACCCCTCTTTTCAATTAACTAAAAAATTACAATGCGATATGCTAGTAGAAAATCATCTTATTGGTAAAACATTCTAAAAAGTTATAGAACAAATGTTAGAGCAAAACTCTTAATCGTAACATGGAAATATGATTTTAAAACAATATATCGGAGAATGATAAATTCGAGCTTAGCATTTGAAAATATTCCAAATATTAAATTTTATCAAGTACTAGAATATCATTTTCATCATCATTGGCAGTGGCGTGCCCCCAGTATCCGGCACCTGTGTGCAAAACTGCAATTATCCCCCTTGTACATCTGTGTGCCTGAAAAGACGAACTACAATCACTTATTTTTATATTGATTTATTAAATGGTCTAGTTTCAATACTTTCGCTCATCTTCCTTCTCTCTAGGGGAAGGGGGGGAGGTCTTTGAGGAGGTATTTGCTATGATGAAAGGATTACTACTTTACAAAAAACCGCATACCAAGACGGCTTGGGTCTCCGCGGTATGGTCACGAAAGGAGAGCCCTCACGTCACGTGTAAAACTCAATTTCTTTGACCTCCATTATTGAATGCATATTTTAAGAAATGTAATTCATTTAAACCGTTTCACTGCGGCAAATAAAAACACGAAACTGCATCTGTGTGCGGGGCCTTTTCTTACCAATACGCACAATTTGAATAATCACGTTTCATATTTAACTTCCTTGTAATATATTGTTAGTTCTTTTGGGAGTTGATTTTTAAAAAATGTAACAAGTTTGAAAGAATTGCGCGCATGAGAAATATGCCCGACGCAGCTTGGACACGATTCGTGTGCGCATGAACGTCATGCGTGCCGCAATAAAGGGGTTAATCGATCCGTCACGGCGGTTTAAAACCAACAGCTCTGCCCGATTGTGCTTATTTTGTATGAAATGAATGTATAAAAACGTTTTTTTTCGCTCGCACTTGCACATGCGCGATGTTTTTTCTCGCTCATATCCGATACGGAGCGATAATAAACATCGCGCCCATAATAAATTATTATTTTATATTTAAAAAAATTCACTCTTGGCGCCCGTGTGCCCCGCACAATCTAGCAATATGAATGCGCGCCCCTGATTATTTGCTAGCCACGAGACACTCAACGTATGAGGATTGCCAGACTAATCAATGGTAATCGAGGCCAAAGGAACCCAAGTCTCGCACGTGATGTAAGTGCTCCCCTTTTGTGATCCAATCCATTTTAGTATTCGGTTTCTTGTATGTTATTACATTTATTTGATAAAAATTAAATAATGCATTTAAGTTGCGTATCTTGCAATATTATGTGAGTTGAATTGATTTTATATGTATATAATGTTGTTAGGAGCGAGAATATTTTTTAAATAAAAGTTTTAGTCGGTGTTGCCAGTGCGCGAGTTCCGTTGACGTCCGCTGCCTCCCGCGAGCAGCAAAGCCTTCAGTCCGCCGGCGAATGTCGGCGAGGCGGGTTGTGTTTCGTCGCGTTGAGTTCTGTTCCGTTGATACGTGTGTTTTAATGTTTCTGTTAGTCTAACATGGATTATTTCGCCATCCTGTTCCTACTGGGTGAGTCAAACACGATTAAACTCGGTTAGCTGGGTTCGGGTTGTCATTGGTTACGGCGACGAATGCAAAAGTGGGCGGAATCCGTGGAATTTACCTGCGACCAATTAGAAGGTGGACGACGGTGGAGCCCCGAGGGCGGGCGCTGCGCCCCCGAGCCCACGGGGGGTCCCGCAGACCGCGACGAACTTTGTTGAGATTTTGTTTGGGGTCAGGTGAATCGCCGCGCTCCCACCTTGCACCTGTAGGGTGACTATTGTTTACGGCGGCACCCGTGCGGAACTACGCTCGGGTGCCGCTCGCTTTTTCTCCGTATTATACTTGCGAAATCAATAAATTGAATATAAAATCAGCGAATTGTTTATTTGCATCGTTTGTTGTTGTCGTCGTTTGTTTGCCGCGAGTCGAAATCACCTGTGTTTGGACAGTCTTGATGAGACAAGTCATTAACACGAGTGAGCCCTTGAATTACACGGTCAAAAAAATAAAAAATAATGAGTCCAATTACGACTAAACTAGCTACCGATTTGTTAATGAATGACTTTTTAAAATGCGGAGAAATCTTTGTCCAAAAATCAGTAAATCGTGGCAATTTATTTGTGACTGTTAATGAGGTTTCAATTTTGAGCGATCGTGTTAATTTAAATTTTCGATGCATATTAATTATAATTTGATCTCAAAGTCACGTACTCTATTATCATATTGCATTCGATACATTGTTCACTTGAATAGGAGTCCTTCACCTTTTTTCCTAGAGCCGCACAGGTCAAATTTGTTTTAAATAACCTTTATAATTTGTTAAGATTTTTAAAACATTTCATTAGAAATATGTTTCATTGAAAATGATTGATTAATTCCGTCACGGCATATTAATACAACCGAAACTCGTTTTTACGCGGTCTTTAAACAACACGATTCGGAATATTAAAATAAACAAGAAATATATATGGATGCGTTTAATGACAGTCAAAAACACATAACGGATTTACAACAAAAAAAACGCGTAAATTTATTAATTAATTTATATATAATTTTCTAAAAATCTTATTAAAAAATTAATAAACTACATTTTTTTGCACGGTAGCTGGATTCCAGAAAGTAACGTGTAAAAAAGATTGGGGTAAAAATTATTTTATTCAGACAATAAATGATTTTAGTCTAGTGAGCGACTTCATTATGTACGGTTAATATTTAGTATGTCTCGACTAGGGTTTCTAATCCTGTTTCTCGACATTCAATTAAATAATCCTGAGAAATATTAACATTTCTTCGAACTGACTGGAAAGTTTTGTGACATTTATGAAAAAAAAATTCTTATATATTTATTATATAATTATTATAATAGTGCACTTTACAGTCCCTGCTCAAGATTTTAGACCCGTCATATTTTTTTTAATTTATTACTTCATGGTCTTGAATTTTATTATTAACAGTTTATTTTTTTTATGCCGGATATATACCTGAGAATAGAAACACTTACAATATAGTCCTTATATTAAATATTTTTCCAGGGATTATATAAGTTTAAATAAAATAATCAGTGTCATGACTTGTAGGTAACATACATATTATTACGATAATGTAAGTTAACCGCGACTGAGCCAACTTAGTACCCGGAGAGGTTAGGTTAGTTAACTCTATGATGAAAAAATTACACTTGTGGCTTTGTTTTTATATGTAACACTGGCAAAGGGGTATGTAAGTGAAAGAGACCCATTACCTCTCGCATGTTTATAAAAATATTTATGTAGGTAGTTTGGCGCATTGGAATTAATTATTTAATGCCTTTTAGTTGAATAAATAATATAAATTTCAAACCAACTGAAATAATATTAAAATTAATCAGTCATGGCTTGTAGGTAACATACATATTATTACGATAATGTAAGTTAATCGCGACTAAATTTCTGCTATGCCATCCATCCATTGTTATCAATTAAATGAATAAATAAGTATCCAAAAAATATATTATATATTATTTTAAAACCTCAATATCAGATAATTTAGAAATCGTTAATTCTCTGTTGCATGAGTAATGCAATCATATCTGACCACACTATCACGTGTCACTATAATTTTATTTATACACATATCATAGTGATTATTATTGTCATTGCGAAACGTACTAAATAAAAATATCCGAGATTATCACTCAAATATTATTAATTAAATTATGTTTGTAAAATAAAATTTCTAATTTATTCGTGAATGCTTTATGAATTTTTTTCTCAATTAGTTACCCACGACGATTCGGTCGACAGTCGACAATGATCAATATATAAGTTTTTACAAAAGATTAATTTGCATAATAAATGCAGCGTTTTTATGCGAAGAAGAAAATACCGAAATGTGATGCAAATTTTGTGGATATATTCGCTGTTTACTTGCGATTCATTATTATTTCCGATTTCCAAACACATATTTGTTTAACAAATTGGGTTATGAGCGTATTTATTTGCTTATGCATTCATTGTTTTTATTTATAAATATAATAAACCTTTTTTTAATTGATACAATTTGAATTCATTGATAAAAAATATAAGCGTAATTGTTGTTCTTCTCTTAGGGGCAATCGGGGCACTGCCCCACGCACATTTCTCCTAATAAAAAAATAATAATTAGCTAAAATATGCGATCAGAACCGTATTCGTAAGTACATATTTGGCCATTCTTGTATCCGCCCTGGTCACGTGGTCACTAGCCTTGACGCGAGTTGTTTGGCTAGGATAGGTAGTTCTGTATTACCGTATACAGACCCTTTCGTTTGCTGTGTAAAGCTCTGGTTGGGTCAGGCCTGTATATGCTCCACTGGTCCATATTTTGTAAAATGTTTAAACATTAATATTATTTTACAGTGATACCTCGGTATACGTCGGTATCTTTTCTTTTTTTTTTTGTTAATAATTACGAATGTTCTACGTATTTTTTATTATCAAACTTCATATGTCGATTTACGCGGATTTTAACATTGCTTAACACATGATAGACAAATGTTGAATGTCTCGAGATGTGATTCTGAGGACGAGTGCCTCAATATAATATATGCCAAAAGAAATGATATGCTTATTCTCGAGAAACTGGGGTTCAAAAATTAAACACAATCGTATACAATGAGATAATATGATAATACATATACAGTGGTGATTCGGTATACGACTGTTTTGAAATAAGTCCAACTTGATATACGACCTGTTTGAACGTGGACAGTTGTTTGGTATACGATGTCTGCGTCAAATGTACGTCCTCAATCGACTGAATTCGGTTTTTGGGGAGAGGGTAATCTCATCAGTAATTTCAAGAAACCGACCTAAATAACCAGTGTCATGACTTGTAGGTAACATACATTCTATTATAATAATGTAAGTTAACCGCGACTGAGCTAAGTTAGTACATAATTCAGGAAATTCTTTATGAAACTGGACAGAATAATGAACTCTGCTTGAAAGAATTCGTGGCCAGAAGCAGTGTCTGAATGAGATTTTTTGAGGCTGTGCCCATAATAGAGGATATTGTCACTGTGCATAAGTCCATTAATCTGGATCAGAGTGAAGGAGTTAGTTCGTTTAGGTGTGTGAATATGACTACTGATGAACTGCAGGAACTTGGAGGGACAAGCACAAGATTAAGTTAAATAAACTCTCTTTAGGCTCGGAGAAGAAGGCGATAGAAGAAGCCTCTATTTCTTTAATTACTAAAATCTTTACCAACCCAAAAAAATCCTATCAAGTCGCACAGCATTGTCTAGAATGAAGGGCTACTTCAAAAGGGGAAATTAAATTTGTTAAATTAAAAAAAAGCATTGTTTGAATTATTTAATACGGGGTTTCTCGGTGGGGTCCAAGTGGATCCCCTGGGGGTCTATGGAAGTTTGAAAAGGATCCACTATGTTCCAGAGGTCGATAATAATTTGTCCCATTTTAAAGTTTTATTTAATTTCTAATTTCCTATAACTAATATTACTGCTGCATCTTCTCATGCTGGGAAAAATATCGGAAAAATTTTAGCGTTTCTAAAAAAAAGAGTTTCCGATATTCTGGCAGTGCTCTCTACTCTATAACAATTTACTGCCTCGTACTGATCTAAAAACTGATGAATTTCACCTAAAACTTTAATAAAATTTAGAATAAAAATATTTTATGTTCATCACAGCTGTAGATTGGAGAAAAATATGTAAGGGAAAAGGTTGGGAATCCCTAATTTACTACAACACTTCTTATTTAGTCGGCACTTTCGTATCTGAGGATCGCGACCATTCTTGTTCCGAATCTTCTTGATTTTGTCTCTTCAGGATTTTCTCTATTCTGCATCCCGCATCGCAGTTACTACGCTGGAGCCTGTGGCGGTCTTCACTTGGTCTCCTGTGTCCTTGTACGTTTCCAAACACAACGAGCTTCTTCAGGCTATCGTTTCTTCTGGCGAGATGCCCAAAGTATCGAAGAATCCTTTTGAGACATATGGTGGAAATTCAGTCTTCTTTGTCGTTCCCCATTTCTTTTAGGACTAAGATCCAAGATAAATATTTTTTTAAACCCTCTCCAGATTCGGAAGATTAACAGATCTGTAAAGCTGATGAAATCAGCTTGGTTTTTACTACAACACTATCAATGTATATAATATGCCAACAACAATGGGAACATTTTTTTTTTTGGGAAAAATTCTTATGGTATACGTCCTGTTTGAATCCACCGTACCACTGTATACGTGTGTATCTAAAACGAAAATAAGACGTATTGCGTATCAAATCTCTAATTTCACCCCGTGGTTTTAAGATTACACGGGCAATAATTAAAGTATTTATATAGAATTTGTTAAGCCGAGCAATGCTTGTCATAAATTATTTAAATTCAAGACAACTAATTCAGTTTTAGATCAGGTTGTACTCCATACCCGACGATTTTTTTGGGATTATATTGTATGGTTTACGTATAAAAAAATCCCATTAGGGGCAGGTACTATAAACGAGCATCGTGGGTGGCTGTATATCAACACAAATAAAAGATCGTGTGGCCGACACACGAGTTTCTTGTACCAATTACATATATATAACATCATAGCGTTCATCTGAGACCGTGATAATATTAAGAAGAATTTTTGTTACATTATGCATTATGTGGAGAAACAGGTCAGCGACGGCGATAGAAACCGAGTTTGAAACGATTCGTTCTAATTATGCTAAATAATTTATAGATTTTTTTTGTAACGTTCACCCATCCAAGCAGCGACTTCCTCGGATTCTTCGCCGGCACCATTGCCGTCGAGATTTCCTCAAGGCTCGGCGATAATCGGTTATGTCACGGTCAGGCGAAATGAACGTCGTGGTTTCGGTATAATTTTCGAATCCATCACGAGGTCCATTGGCACCGTGGACATTTTTGTAAGTCCTCGCAAATCGCCGCTCTGGGTCGATTCATAATTGGACCGACACGATTTAGCATACGTGTGAAATGGCTTCTTTTTCTCTTGAATATTTTGCAAATGAAGTGGGCTTTACAATTTGTCACATGTTTTCTCATAATGATGATGATGACAGCTCGTTATGCCTCTCAACTGCGGAATATCAACATTGTGTGGCCAAGATAGATCTGAAAGACTGCATAATGTGTTGGCGTGATTAAAATTCAATTCAAAGACATGTCTTGTGAGCTCGTGTACATAAATTAAGTCACTCAAAATACTATGTATAATATATGAGGAAGAGTTTTTGTTAGCAGTCTTGGATTTTCCAACTCTATAACTATAAATACGTATACCTAGAAACGTTTATTAAATTAAATGCACCTATTCATTATTACCGTATCGTATAATATATGCATTTTTCCATTTTATGCAGGTATATTTATGAACTGATACGATTTGTTGCGTATACTCTCTGAGCTTTTACGTACATGTAGGGTGACCATGCTGCGTATCGCTGTTGCGGACCCGTATAGAATGTAATAATCTTTATTTCAAGAAAAAAAAAACATGTACATATAGAAAATACAAAGTTAACAAAGGTTTAGAATCTTTATAAAAATGTTTTACATTTATGTAAGGTTGAGTCATTAATAACTTCCAATTCAGGTAGACAAGGGAATTTTTGTTTTCAATATATATATAAGTGACCTGTCAGTCATTCGACAACTATTTAGTATAGTGTTATTCCGAACCCTTAAATAAAGAATCAAAAAGTGCATTTTCGTCATGTGATGCTTTGGGAATTCAAACAAAATAGGGAGATAGTCACCAAGTTAGGCACGTGGGTACCATATAATCTCAGTGACCGAAATAAGTCAGAGCTAGTGTCTATTGCCGTAAGTCTCCTCTCGGGCCTAAAATCGAGCATTTTTTGGACAGAACAATAACAGGTGAGGAAAAATGGATCACCTATGAAAATATTATTCGAAAAAGACGATGGTTGGAACCATCATCATCAACCCCTACTGAACCCTAAAGCCAATATTCATGGCAAGAAAACTTAAATATGTGTGTGGTGGGATCGTCGAAGAATAATCCAACACGAGCCAATGAAGCGATTACTTACTATTTCATGAAAAACTACTGAAAAAAACGTCCTGCACTCATAAATCGGAAAGGCGTTATCCTGTTACACTATAACGCCAGACCACACTCGGCAAAAGTGACTCAAGAAAAAGTTCTCGAGCTCAACTGGACTGTTTAGCCATATCCACCCTAATCCCTGGATCTTGCTCCTACGGACTAGCACCTTTTCTGTTCCTTACATTTTTTTTCAATGGAAAAACATTCATTAATGATGAGCAAGTCAATCAGGCCTTTGATACTTACTTTCAGTCCAAACCAACCAAATTTTATGAGGAGGGGATCGAAAAGTTGCCAACAAGATGGGAGAATGTTATATTTAACAGTGGTGAATACATAATTCTGTATTTTTTTTAAGAAAAAAAAACGGAAGTTATTTATGACTCAACCTAATAGAACAGTAATAGTATCTTTAATATCCTCTTTATCCTCGTCCTATAGTGGGTATCCTGACCTACCTTGAGACGCACGTACACTCTTAAGATGAAATCACATAAGTAGGCAATGGAATGGGATAATTCTGTAGGCAGAGCGTCTAGCAACCATGTCAGTATGGCCGATTAGGCTAGAAGCCTTTCTGATTGCGTGGAACATCTCCTCCATGTCTGCATTTAGGCTCAGACACTTCCACAACACATATTCCGTTGTTTGTTCCTGTCCTTCTCAGAGGTTACATGTTGCAAGGCGCCGTGGCCAGTGATGAACTGCAAATTGAAATGATTATTCGTTGCTATACGCGGGGCAAGAGTTTATGGCCAATACGACCAGTTGTTTTATTGTCCCATCTCCGCTGCCATGGATCAAGGACTGCACCCATGGCCCGTTTTCTTAAATGAATTTTACCAGAGTCTTCATCGCTTGTGGTAGAGTAGGGAGGATTGACGAGCCAACCACGGCAGCTTTGCCTCGAGAGCATAGCCAGATAGCGGTTCTCATCTCCACCTCTACATCTAGCGGAAGTGCTAGGACTGGAAGGACAGCCTTTAATGATACGCTCGAGTAAGCAGCAGGGGGGCAAATCTCTGATCAGACAGTAATCGTCTTTGAATGGCCGAGTTTTCAGCACTGTGAGACCAGAAGCGCGCTCCGTAGGTACTAATGGTCACGAAGATCGCTGAGTCTGCTATTCTCGTGAAGCATCCTAGTGCTTGGCTCTATCCAAAACATAATTGACATGCCTAGCATCCCTAGATTTTTATCAAGGATTACTACTAGGAATTTTCCGCTGGGGGTAATTATATTGTTTCGCTCCTCCGGGAAGCTAATGCATGGAGATCTTTGGAGCAAACCCTTCATAAGCACGCCAGTGCTCTTGTTGCTGACGTATCTAGTAAAGTCTATCAAGCAACCCTCCGGGACGTTAATGGATGAGCCCTGGTCAAAGTACCCAGTTCTGAACCCTGAGGGCATCTCATCGTAATCGGCGAACAGACTAGCTTTGAACAGCACCGTTCTTTCGATAGAGTAGCTGAGTAGCAAATTTCTCTGTTTGAGCTTAGCAAGAATAGCATCGTGTTTCAATTATACTCGCTCGTCATTCCGATATCAGTTTAATGATTATACTAATCTATTCGGTGGTCCAATTGCTATGGTATAAAAACAATGCGTTTAATTTATAATCGTGGAAATTAAATCGTATTTTTAACGCGATCTGACGGAAATGGAACACGCGAAACTGCTTTATTATCTCGATCATATTGTATGCAAAACAATTTTTCTTCTCTTATCAACAATGTGCAATTGTTTTATTGGATTTTGCACACGTAATTTGAAAATTTACTGGTTTTGAACAGAAACTGACATAGTTTCGATGCTTTTCTTCGTCTGGATCATTCGTTTCTACTCCAAATACTCGTTTATGCTTAATTCATCCACAATTTTTCTCAAAAAAATATATTATAACATAATAAGACATGTTCTAAAAAATCAGATTCGTGTCCGATTATTAACATTTTTTTGCGTTTAATAATTGTTCAAGGTTTTATTTATTGTTTTCAGACACTGGCAATTATTATTTCAGTTATTCGTGTGAATCGGATGTGCACAATTGCTGTATTTTCAATTAAAAAAAAACGTTTATTATTATTTATTTACTTATTAAACGATGGATGGATGACATAACAACAAATACAACGCTTACGTTTCATAAAGAATTCCTAGAATTTATAGATTTTTGTGTATCCGGATACTATCAATATCTTAGCTCAGTCGCTGTTAGCTTACAGTATCAAACTGATATACATATGGTATATACAAGTCATGATTGATTTTAACCTAGCCATGCCGATTGGGTCTATTTGCGACCTTAATATTTTGATTTTTCTCGAATAACACTTTTAATATAAATCCTACGTGTCACAAACTTGTTATATTTGTCTAAAAAAATATATAAAAACAACAATTTGCGTTTACATTGGCACGGATGCGATGTTTTTTATCGTCGTACTGGATGCGAGCGAGAAAATACATCGCGCATGTGCAAGTAAAACCTCGTGCGATTAGACGGGAGCGTGCCTCAGTCGCGGTGGGACATCGCTGAGTCCGCACGTTATATTGATTAGTTAAAAATAAACAAAATATCGTCCAAACTATCAAGTATATTATGAATAACTTTAATCTTAGAATAAACCATTATATAAGTCAGATATTGATGAAATGCTGGGGTCTATTTTCGTA
Source organism: Philopotamus ludificatus (assembly GCA_022495035.1). NCBI lineage: Eukaryota > Metazoa > Arthropoda > Insecta > Trichoptera > Philopotamidae > Philopotamus > Philopotamus ludificatus. The sequence goes on along the minus strand of JAGXCT010036160.1, from coordinate 75,458 downwards.
CTAATTAGACCCCATCGGCCGACGACGTTGATTTCGAGCCACCGTGACCGCGGTTAACTTATATTATTGTAATTATATGTATGTTACCTATAAGCCATGACACTAGTTTATCACGAAGGTCTTAATTTCTATGGATATAACACCGATCTAAACATTTCAGTCCATAGTACCGTTTCTTGGCTTTACTTTTTGTATCATAAATTTAGAAATGTCTGAATTTCTTTAAAAAATCCGTATTGAACGAGACTTCGTATACGTCTGTTGCGATTTAATAGCGTATTCGATAATTAATTTTTCTTTATATGTCGGTTCGTTAATAACAGCGACAGCGTAATTTCAAGATTTGATTGATTGAGTTTAGGTTATTATTTTGTCATGAGTCGATTCTAATTTTTTTAAATTTAAATACTAGACTCTATCAACGCGATCTTTTTCTTTGGATTCAAATTTCACTCGATTAGAAAGCAGTTCGATATTATAATACAATGCCATTGTGGTTTTTTTCGCGAAAGTTCCTATTCATAGACTTTGGTATTCCCGCAATTGTAAGGGTTCTACATGGTCACCCCAGGATGACAGGGGTCCGACGGAGCGGAGTGCGCAGGTGCGAATGCACCGCGACCTGCATCAATACCATCTACTTTGAGAGCGGAACGCAATGGGGTAAACAAGTGTTTTCCGGCACTCGCCGGCAATCTGCTGCACTTTCATCCATCCAAGTATGTATCTTCGCTTCGGTGCATCGCCGAATCGCGGTGGACTCATTTTGATTACGCTCGCTGCACAAATTTGCATCTCTCGTTCGGGAGGGCGTGTCCGCCACCGCCACGTTTCGTTTTCTAAAATTCCTCGCATTCAGTGAATTACACGAGATGCAGATTTAATGAATCATACCGAATGAGATTTATGCAGTTGTTGCCTTGATCGAGGGTTTTATCGTATGCGCATTATTTCGCCATATCGCAGTGCTAATTATCTCTTTGTGTGTATGATGTATACCGGTCCGTGCCATATTATGATTTTAATTCGCAATACAGGAAACTGTACGGCGGACCCTGTACATAAGAATAAATAATCCCACATTCATTGTTACTAAATCTATTTATTGTCTTAACATTTTGGACCGATCATATAATTAGAGTACGCCATGATACTCCACAAGGAATGTAATGATTAGTCAATAATTGTCCAAGTAATGGGAAGCACGACTGCGCCCTGGTACGCGAGGGGGAATATACCCCATATATAAAGACGAATACAGAAGAATTTCGGCAATCGTGAGACAACTCGAGTGAAGATAAATAGAGCAAGATCCGTCACGGCGGCTCGAAACCAATGGCTAATGGGGTATATTTTGTATGAAAATAGACCCCAAACATTTCGAGTTGATTAATTCTTCGACAATACCTTGACATTTGTTTTAAAAATGGATTTTTCTAAGAATAATAGTAGTTCATCAAATTCATGATATGCTTCATAATTTGGTCGATATTTCTCGCTCGCACTTGCACATGCGCGATGTTCTTTTTCGCTTATATCGGACGAAAACTATGTAATATTACCTCAGCATGTTTATAAAAATATGTATGTAGGTAGTTTGGCACGTTGGAATTAATTAATTTAATGCCAACTATCCTTCGTTAAATAAATAATTATAAAACGGCGGCTCGAAACCAACGACGTCGACCGATGGAGTATATTTAGTATGAAACGGATGTATGAAAATAGACCCCAGCATATATTGATGAATTCTTCATTCGTCTTTATTCTACGATTAACAACATGCTTGATAATTTGGTTGAAATTTTGGATTTTTTTACTAATCAATATGACGCATAAGCGGCACGCTTCCGGCTCGTTGCATGTGGTTTTTCCACTTGCACAGAACTATGGTTTTTCTTGCTTGCATCCGGTACGGAGCGATAAAAAACATCGCACCTGTGCCTATGGAAAATAATATTGTTATTTTTTCCCCGCAATTGCGGACAATAAACGTCAATGATTATTTAATCAAAAACTTGGTATCCCAAATATACCCCATCGGCACGGCTAGGTTAAGTCAATTCTTTACTTATTATTTTTTCAATTGTTAAGTATTGTCGCGGGTCGAAATCCGATGTGGTAGCGGTCTTCGTTCCACTTCAAACCGACCACACGGTATTGTCTTTCTATATTCTTCGTTGAGCTGCCTTAGTCACCCCTTAGCCATGCCCCAACAAGTTTTCGCATGGTTTTAATGGTTAACGTTTCTCTTCTTATACTCTCGGGGGATTATCTGAATTGTGGGCTTTACAGTAAGGCTTAACATTTTAAGAATTCTTTATGACACTGAGAGGGAATGTAAATGTAAAACACTTATTCCCCTTGCATCTTTAAAATTGTTGTCGTATTTATATAGATTAGTGGCGCATTGGATTTTTTGTTATGCTATCCATACACCTTATTTTTTTTTTAACAATAGCCACTGTTTGTTTTGTTGCCGTCCCCTTCTGATATATTCCGTCTCGGTTATATCACGCGTCAGGCGACCTTTTACTACCGGTTTTCTCTAAACAATTAGATGTTCTATTGTATATTAATGATAAATTTAGATGAATTTGCAGCTGTGCCCAAAAAATTATGCCGATTTCTCCCAGTTGTTTTGATTGTATGTTATTCAAGTTTTTTTTTTGTAAAATTATGCGCATTTCAGCACCCCCGGTTTGATGAAGCCGGGTTTTTCTGAGCCACTCGTGCGTATGACAGCGTATTGGTTTTGGTTATCACGAATTGCCTCGAAGACAACACAACGTGCGACAATGGGCCGATGACTCACGTGGACACATTAACGGTCGCTCGAACCGGTCCCACACGAGCAACATTTCGCATCTACATCTCATTACGACACCGCTCGTGGACTATGGAAGTCGAGGAGTGGTCGAGACGGATAACCCGACCGGGAGAACGGGGCCGTGGCCAGAGCCTCCGCGCCAAGGATTGCATTCTTGGAAACCTGACGTCATTAATCCAAAGCGACGCCCTTTCTCGAATCCGACGGCGCGGGTCTGCACGTGTCTTGCTTGCGTCGGAATGCCATTTGGAAATATTTATCGTGTTACATATTTTAAATTTAATAAGAGGAACAATGCGTTTCGTAAGAGTCGACGATTTGAATAGTCGTCGACAACGTTCGACTTCTCATTTTTCACTGATGAGATGCATTGAAATGCACGTTTCATATCCAATCAAACCACAAGAAGCAAATAATACAAAATAAGAAGATACCATCGTACAAATATGGATTTCTCCTTATTATTTAATTTTTTAATTAATTAATTATTGTTTTCAGACACTATAGCAATTATTATTTCAGTTATTCATGTGAATCGAATGCATACAATTGTATTAAAAAAAACAGTTTAATCATGACCGTGTAAAAGTGAAATCGTATAAAACACACAGTGTCAATCGAGGGATGGGCCACTATTATTTATTACTTTCTTCAACAACTGAATTATATGTGAAGTATGTCACCATGACGAATCTTCATCAAAAAGATTTTTTTTTCACTCCTTCGAATTCAGATATTCGAGAAAATGCCATTAGACTTTGTAATTTGAACCGTTATTTTCTTTTCATACTGTCCTCTTATCTTATCCATTGTCTTCAATAGCGATGAAGCGTTAACTATCTTTTCTTGTGAAGAAAGTGATTTCGCACTAGTCATTATCAGATAGCAACGATAATTCTAATGACAAAGAGCAAAAATAAATTATATTTCAATAAATATAAGAAATACAGTTTAAAAAAACCTTTGATGAAAGGGTTTATATATTAACTCACTAATTTAATTTTATAATCTTTTAGAACTTTTTTTTTTTAAATAATTAACAAGAATTTTTCGGAATTTAGCGCAGAAAGTTTTAAGAATAATAATTAATTTACTACATTAAATATATGTCTTCATAATTCTCACTAAGCATATTGTGGACATTAATTTATCGTTGAAGGATATTACTTATTTTGATAGTAACACTACATCTCAAGGACAACCAACTTTCATCTATCTGCCGTCTTGGTGGTTGAGGTTTCCACTGCCTAAAAGCATATAGATAAATCTATTAACCTTACGAAACGCAGCTCGTTAATGGTTTTTCCAAATCTTATTTAGTCCAGTCACGACAGTCTTTGTCAGTAGGATAGATCCATCTTCTAATGTCTGACTCAATATTGCCGTTTGTCTTATCGACCACTTCTAATCTGCTAAATATATTTATGTTCTCGAAAACGTAATCGTATATAATCTTTAGTTCATATTACTTCATCTTACTGACGATTTTATTTTCTGTCGTAGATACCTTTACAAACTTATAATACGTCAACTGGATTGACAGGATGCAAGATGATTTTTTCTGAAGTAATGTATACATAGAATGCATTGATTCAATCATTTTATGGTCTAAAGTACAGTTGATCCTCGGTTTACGCCCCAGTTCCGTTCCTGATAAAGCCGGCACTTACTGAATCGGCGTAAAATGAACCCATATTTACAGTGAGGTACAGGGGCTAGGTTCTACAAAAGTGAAAAATAAGCATATAATTTTGGTTCTGTTCAATATAGTATAAAATAAAGTGAAATGATTTTATTAAAAAATCTTAAGAAAAAGAAATTAATTTTAAGAATTTCGGAATATGGTCGAATGGATGCAATGATTTGCACTTAGTTTTATAATCGTTGTCTAACTCTAAGTGTTTCTTCTTAGTATTGTTCCTTTTCTGACTGTTCACGACCTAATTCTTTGTATAATTCTTCTAAGCCTTCATTTAAAAGTGGCTGATAATGGACTTCTTAAAATTCTGTCACATCTTCAGCTGAAACATCTTCCAAACTCACATCACGTGCTAATCTGGTAATGTCTTCAATTCAATTCTCCCGTTGTGCTTCTTAAGTGTCTAAAACTCTCATTATTTCCATGAATGTATTACGGAGATGATATGCTTTGAGGGTTGCAATAACCCCCTGATACATTGGTTGCAAAAGCGATATTGAATTGGAATCATGTAAACAACCTTGACATCCAATGGTGTTCATATTTCATCAAGGTTTTGAGGATGTCCTGGAGCATTGTCCAAGTAAAGAAGTGCCTTGGGTGGTAGTTTATTATATATGTAGGATAAAAATAACTTGGGTACCAATCAGTGAAAACATCTTGTGTGACCCAAGCTTTCTTGTTCCATTTCCAATAAGCTGGCAACATGTCTTTATTTAGACCCTTCAAATCACCTAGTGTCTAAGAGATCATGCCGATAGCTTTTTCCAATAAAGCCCAGTTTCATCAACGTTGAAGATTAGGTCTGGAGAATAGTTGCCTTGTTCTACATAACCCTGAAATTCGTTAGGAAAAGCATCCGAAGCACTTGCTGCTTCACCACATAATTTTACACTACGACAGTTACTTCGGGATTTAAATCTCATAAACCAACCCTTGCTTCCCAAAAAGTTTCTTCGCCTCAATCTATCTCCTTCATATTTGCATCATCCACCCATAACTCTAAAATGTATCTCTACTGTAACTCACATGTGTATGGAGAATTACACGACGAATTGTGCAGCGCCGTTATTGGGAATCGGCGTAAATTGGGCCGGCGTAAACCGAGGTCTACCTGTAGTCATTATTGTCTTACTATACTAACATTTTATCTCGCAGTATTCACAGAATTCTTACCTGTTCATGTGAATGGCTTAGAAAACTATTGAAAAAATATAGCAAGGATTAACTCTTATCTCTCTCTACTTTCATTATGAATGAAAGAAAAGGATTTTAGCGACAAGTCACATAAAATCTATTCCGAAACTTTGTCTTGTTTTAAAATATTTGCTCTACAATTGCGCTTGTATTATTTCACATGATTTTTATTCCAAATTTTTTGACCACCGTTACAAATTGCAAGAACTCGTGACTGAGTTACGACGGATTTTGCTCCGGTACACGCTTAAATGGATTGTGCCATCAAGTGGTGCAAAACTTTCGCGGTCAACTCGGCAAAATTTGAAATTGGAAGAGCGACCTTGCCGATACCTCTCCATCATTTCGCGGAACAAAGACTCGTTCGAATTTGCCCGTTGATACGGCGACAAGAGACTTCTCGCCTCTTCGGCCGCGAGGTGACCTCAGCCTCCAAAGTGGAACGAGCGTCTCGGGATCGTTTAGCATAAATCAAACGGATCTCGGAGTTGCTGTGCGCATTTCCGAAAATTCCGAAACGGCTCTTGACAAATTATAGCCGGCTCTAGGAGTTCTGCACTGTTTCACAATATTGCATACGTCGATCTGTCGCTGTGTGGCAACTGCGAAACACATAATTCGCCGTGGCCGAATTTTCTATTCAAACATTCATGCACCAGTAAGCTGAGATTTCGTCTTTCATACAACACACGTGTTGCATATTTCATCCGTATCTGAAGACATTAGAGAAAAAAATTAAAGTAATTTAATAATAATAATGACCGCTGTATTTATTTGCCAATTTGTATAATCTTTATTTGCACGGTGTTATTTGAAACATATCTACCGTGTAAAATAAGATTTTCAAGAACTAATTGTTCATTATTTTCGACCGAACGATCTCTGTGTTCACCCTAAATTCAGAGGTCTATAGAACTGATACAATGCTCATCACCATTAGCCTTTCCATTCTCATTCATCGAAGAACTCTCCATTTTTAGTTACAGTCGTTACAACTTGCAACAGTTAAAGATACAAAAAAAATACAAAACATCATTGCTATATCACTATACAATTGAAACTCTTTTCCATCCTTTTTTGAGAAAAACTTTCCTGTTTTGCTAGTTTTCGACTTATAATTTCAACGCTTTTCTCTTAAGCTGTGCTCCATAGTCCTGAAGAGAAAGTGATCGAAAAAATAAGGTCTGAGGAACATGAAGGGTATGGCAGAACCTCGCAGTTTAACTTCTGATTTTTTTCTTGGGTGATTCTTGGTTTATGAGGGCGTCTATTATTCAGGTGAAGAATTATTCCCTTTCTGTTAAACAAAATTGACTTTTGATTGTTATTTTCTCGTTTAATTTAACTCCAATTATTGGCAGTAAACATCTGCAGTAATTGTTTCTCTCGGTTTTAATAATTCGTAATGAATTATTCTTATTTTATCCCACCAAATGCACAAAAGAACTTTTCGGAGTACTAAACCAGTCTTAGGAATTGGAA